>DWAJ01005270.1:0-11725 GCA_018238005.1 Eurema mandarina | reverse complement strand
CCCCGGTTTCGTTCACATATATTATAGAATGTATACATCCATACTAATATTATAAATGCGAAAGTAACTCTGTCTGTCTGTTTTTCCATCACGCTAAAACTACCGAACCGATAAGAACGAAATTTGGTAGACATATGGTCTAGAGCCTGAGATAAAACATAGGCTACTTTTTAACTGGAAAAAAAGGGTTATAAGGGGGAAGGGGGGTCAAAGTTTATATGAAAGTACACGCGGACGGAGTCGCGGGCTACAGCTAGTATACATATAAACCTTCCTTTTGAATTATTCTTACCTACCTATTTAAAAAAAACCACATAGGAACTGGTTGCGTAGTTTTAAAGAAACTTCGTTGGGCATAATGTTAATTATCCTTTTCGGTTTTTTATAAAGCCTATGACACTCAGCAATAATGTGGCTTTCTATTGGTGAAAGAATGTTTAAAATCGGTTCAGTAGATCCCAAAATTACCCCTTACAATTTAACAAACACACAAACTTTACTTCTTAATAATATTAGTATATATTATGTACTTAATAGCTAATGGCTAAACACAATGATATAAAACTGTTACTATTTTGAGCTAAAATAACAATAAATATATCTTAACCGTTAATAATTGTTAATAACAAATGAAATGATAAGTTTCTTGAAGACTATCCATTTCTAATTCACGGTTCGTGGCTCACGCGATTAGGGTTGTCAACAAATTGTTTTAAAAATAACATTTCATAATGTTAAATAACATTTTGTGGGAAGATCTACCATCCCTATTCCCTGTAGAACTTTAGAATCAGGCGAATTTGCTAAGCTATTCAATGTCACCCTAAAACTAAGTTTCTAAACATACAACGAAAATGAAAAATGAAAAGTAAAAACAACTTAAGACAGAAACTTCTTTGTAATAATGTCTAAGTAGTAAATATTTTTGTAATGAAATAAGAAAAAAATGTTAAATTCAAAAAATATCCAACATTATTTAATGCCTAACCTTCCCTATAAATTGATATTAATTTAAAGCGGCAACCCTAGCTCCAAATAGTAGTTTTTAAGACACTTTTCTTCAATTAGATGCGTTCCCACGTGCAAGGACATTGGGGCAAACAACCTCAAAACTATTAAAAAGGACAATTTATTATATAAAACGGCCAATTTCCGATGCTACTTGCCTATTAAGTGTTTTATGTGGTTAGACCCATTTTTAGAACAAGTTCATTTGCTATCGAATTCTAGAAGTATTAAAAATACCTTAGATATATATTTATTTATTAAGTGTCGACTTTTGAAGCCGGAACTTAAAATATGTATGAGTAAAAAGCGCGTTCTTATACCTACTCGATGACACGCACACAAGCCCACTGATAATGTTGCTGCTATGACAAATTTACCCTATAATTGTGGTAAATCTATGTAAGTAGAGAAAACTGTCTACTTTGAAGTGGCTTCACTTTAATAATAATAATATATATTAATAACTTTATTTTCTTTGCCAAAAGCTTACAAGGGTTCAGGTGATAACATTTATTTATTTATAACACGTCGTTAAAACATTAGGTACAGATATTTAATACAGTAAAAAATAATGTTAACTGGCGGCCTTATCACTACTCAATGATCTCTTCCAGGCAACCACAGAAGAAGGAAGAAAAGAAAGATATTAAAATACTTATTTTCTTATTTTTATAATATTCAATTATGATGATAAATGTTTTTCGACAGACGTCACAACTGATTCGTAGCTAGATTATTAAAATAATCTGTGTTCGGGGAAGAACTTTTCTCCTCATTATCTATTATATATAATATATAATATTATAATAGATAATATATTATATTTGTCGTCATACTGCGGCTCTTTGTTATTCTTTGGCACGGCTTGTTAAAACATAAAAAATCATTTAAAACATTAGAATTTTTAACAAACCGTTAATATCATTACATCTGTCGCCCGCATCATCCGATGTCGGTAAACGGTCCATTAAATAATGATAAATAATTTTTATTGAGTACAACGAATTAGTATTACGCGAAACTATTGTAAAATTGTAGGTGCATTGTTATAATGATGTGGGTGGTATCAAATTGGCTTGACCAACGGATTTTATGAGGTGTTTTTTTATTTCATGGAAGAAATTAACATCACTTACTAAAATATGTATTATAAACTAGCGACCGGCCCCGGTTTCGCATGCATATGTCGCATTTATTACATATCTATAATAATATATAAAGCTGAAGAGTTTGTTTGTTTGTTTGTTTGTTTGAACGCGCTAATCTCTACTGGTTCGAATTGAAAATTTTTTTTTTATTGAATTGACCATTGATCGAGGAAGGCTTTAGGCTACATAACATCACGCTGCGACTAATAGGAGCGAAGATAATATAATGGAAAATATGGAAAAAACGGGGAAAATTATTCATCTTTGAGGGCTTCCTTTGCGTGCGCTGCGAAAACGGTTCAAGATACAAAAATAATATGAAAGAATTATTTCTCTTTAAATGATCTAAAAAAAAGTCCGCGACAGTATATGTCTATCTTCTAAGATTGACTCACTATAACATAATAATAGAATAAGATCCGACGGGGACGAAGTCGCGAGCAACAGCTAGTAAATTAAAAAATAAAATAAATAAAAATTGTTTATTGAGCACACTAAATTAAGAATATTACATTGAATGGGTTACGACGATCGCTTCAACTAGGAACAACCTGTGCTAGAGGCGATCGACGCCTTCCTCACCGGACCTTATAAACTAAATAAAAAATATAAAACAAGGGAAAAAAATACATAAAAAATACGATAAAACTGACGATGTATGTACGCATGTCTGTGTGTTTGTGTGTGTGTGTGTGTGCGTGTGTGTGTGAAAGGTAGAAGACATAATTTAAGCGCAAACTATATCAAGCTCTTATAAGGTCCTCTGTTTCCTCATATGAAAGTGTGATAAGGATGTTGAAGATTTTATTTTTTATGTTTGATGTAGTAGGTAAGTTTTCAATTTTATTAATTTTATTATATAGAAGAGGGCCCAGGTATGTATTGAAGCGTTTTGCAGATGCTGTGTGGACAAGTGGCAATTTGATTATCGTATCTCTACGTCTTTTATTACTGTTCAAGTTGTTACAGCTAACATGCGTATGAGACGCAAGAACAGAGTTCATTATAAAAAGCTTCCTTACGGATAGAACCTTGCAGTCACTGTAGAGAGTTGAAGTGGGGTAGCGTCTGGGTTTAGCCATCATCACTTTAAGTACTGCTCTTTGAGCTCTTTCAACTTTTAGCATTTGTGTTTTTGCCGCCCCACCCCATGATTGGATACAGTAGCTTAAGATCGATTGGCATATTGCGTAGTACACCTTTTTTAAAACATCTTGGTCAGCTATCGAACGAAGCTTTTTAAATATCACCATAACCTTACGTATACGGGACGACAATATTTTAATGTGTTGCTTCCAATTCAGTTGATTGTCCAAGTGAACTCCTAGGTATTTGATTGTGGCAGTACTTGTTAATGTTGTGCATTTACATGTTGAATCGTCGTTGGTTTGACATGAATGAGCAACTATGGTGAGGTTCTTCGGCTGCGTGGACTTGTACAGGGAAAAAGTTAAGAATTTGGTTTTCTCTAAATTTAGGGTAAGGACGTTTTCATTCAACCATATCATTACTTTAGATAGGCCAGCTTCAGCTGCTTGTTTTGTGCTAGTCCAGTCAGTACCACTAAAAACAAGAGCCGTATCGTCAGCGAAGGTTACAACATGCCCGTTGGGTAGTGAAAGATTACAAAGCTCATTAATGTAAACTAAGAATAATGTGGGTCCTAATACACTACCCTGGGGTACACCGTAGGTGATGGTAGACTCAGAGCTAGTTTCGAGTCCAATCTTGACAACCTGTTTTCTGTTTGAAAGGTAGCTATTAAGCAACTGATGAGGCAATCCTCTAACGCCAGCTCTTTCAAGTTTCCTCAGGAGCATGGGTATGGACACAGTGTCAAACGCTTTAGCTAAGTCCAAAAATATTCCAATAGTGGTTTTCTTGTTGTCCAGATTACCGATAATGTGGCTAGTTAAGTCGTTTACAGCATCATTTGTAGACCTACCTCGCCGAAAACCATACTGCTGATTTGAGAAGAAATTAGTTTTGTGAAGAAAACTAGACAGTCTAAAATAGATGATTTTTTCCAATACTTTGGACATTACGGGCAAGATAGAAATTGGGCGATAGTTGGTAATGCGATGTAAGTCTCCAGTTTTATGGATCGGATGTATAAGGGCAATTTTAAAAGCTTCTGGAAACACTCCGGATTGAAGGGAGAGATTGCATATATATACAAGAATCGGAGCTAGATACTCTTTACATCGTTTAAAGATTTTAGATGGAATATTATCGTATCCTGTTGCACTATCATCCTTCAGACTGCCTAAAATATCACTTACCTCATATATATCTGTATCCCTTAAGGCCATAGAATCACGAGGAACTTGGTGAAAAAGGATGTTACGTTGTTCCATTGCTCCTGTATTCGAATGATTTAAGATAATATTTTCTGCCATTTTTTTCCCAACATTAACAAAGTAGTTATTTATGTCATTAATCGATAGGCCATGCCTTAAGAGCTCCAAGTTGTCTGTTTTTGCCGATGATATATTTGTAAAATCCTTTATAAGCTTCCAAGTTTGCTTGTCATTCTTCTTACATTTACTCAATTCAGCTTTTTCATATGCTTGTTTTACCTTTTTAAGAATATTACCACAAAAATTTCTATATCGACAGTATACTATTCTAAGGTATTCATTTTCAGGTTGCTTCTTAAGTTTCAGATGCATTTTGTCCCTATTTCTGATGCAGCGCAATAGGCCCGGTGTGATCCAAGGTTTTTTTGGCACAAAGTTTCTAGAGATCACTTTGTATATTACATTACTCTGTATCACGGTTTGTAAGTATCTAGTTAGCGCTTCAGAGGCAATATTTACATCCGTTAATTTAAGAATGTCACTAAAGTCATTTAATTTTATTTGTTCCGATACATTATCATAATTAATTCTTGTCACCGTTATAGACTTGGTTTTATTAATATTAATTTTATCCATCCATAATAAAACAGCAGCGTGATCCGTGACCGAGGAGTTAATGACTGCAACACTACACGGAAGCCGAGATTTAAGTAAGACATGATCGAGCGAACTACTGCCACGAGTTGAGAACCTGTGGGCCGGTAAGAGCCCATGAGTAGCCATAGTATTGAGATAATCCTCCATCCTAGGGTCGGTGCTAGACTCAATTATATTTATATTTATGTCACCCATGACAATAATGTTCGTAAAAGAAGTCAAAGTAGAAAGTAGATTACAGAGTGATTCCAAAAATTTTTCTATTAAACGAGTTGCAGGGGACCGATATATGGCAATTATTGCTGTGCTGTTATTTAATTTGATAACAAGTCCGTTCGCATCTTCTAATATAGCTTCTGAGACTATGACCCCCATTACTATGTTGCGTGAGTACACAACTACCCCTTCATTTTGTGAGCGACAGTGCTCTGTGGCATAAGAGTTATAACCCGAGAGAGTGGGTATACTTGGAAGATGTTTTAACCAACATTCTGTTAGTATGATTATGTCCACGTCTGTAGCAATTTGTTTTAGTAGCAATTCAAGTTGAGGTAAGTTTTTTGATATGCTTCGAATATTTTGTGTTAAGACGGTAAGTTGACATGTCTTCTTATTAACGATATCGCGAATCCGTTCCGTGTTACATATTGTTGCATTTGAGACTAAGTAGTTGTCTAAATCTATATTTAAATCATTTGTGTGTGTAGCCATAATACATTTTGTGGGGATAAATAAGCGACGCAGTGATGAGACTTAATTTTAATTTTATATTAAGATATAGAAATTTTGAAGGGGATTGAAGTACCTTAACAGAGCATTCATAGATGTAAATAAATTTTGGTTGTACTAGATTTGTTAGGGTGTTCGTTGATAAAATTATTGAAAGATGATCGCATGTCCTTGTTTGAATAAAGGTTGTAACCTTGCTGAATATGTGAATAATATAGTATTCTAATGAAAAGTGTAAAGTGTTTAGTGTATACAGAGTAATTTTTTTGAATATAATAAACAAGTTCCTAAACAGTAAATTTAAGCAGATAACAATTATTAACGTTTTACTTATTATTTCGTTATATAAAACATTGTTACTTATATGATAATTATAACATGCTAAGCATACTTGATACGAAACTATAAGAGAATTTATACGAGTATATAAATTAAGCAGTATATATCTATTACATTTAGGGTATTCATAGATAAGATTTAATACAAAAGGTTGTGATTGAAATGCCTTTTTTACCATAAATAGTCAATCTTCGTTTAATTTCAGCAAGTCCTCTTCTGAGTTGATCCGAGTAACGGGGCTACCATCATTTTTTCTAGTATAGATATATCCATAGGAAGTCCAGCAGTACCTTAGATTTTTTTGTTTACATATGTCTTTCGTTTTCATGAAAAGCCTTTTTGTTTGTGGTATCAAGCATTCGGAAATGTATACTTGTGTTTTAGATCCCGATATTCCAAGGAGTGATGAATTTATTCTGTTACTACTATTGTTCTTGTTGTATTTTCTCACAAACATAAGAAATTGATCGCGACTTAGCACATTCATAAAGTCCAGGACTATAGGTTTAGTTCCCGTTTTACTTTTCGAACGATATATATCCCGAATTTGGCACTGGTCTATTTTGCATTGGATATTTTTATTTAGGCTCTCCACCATAAGAAGTAGGTCAGATTTATTCTCCTTTTCATTCATGGGTACATTACGTATTTCTACGCAAGTTAAGCGCGAGTTACGCTGAAAACCTTCTATTTTAGATTCAAGGGATTTAATATATGCGCGATCCGATTTATGTTCATTTTCTAAAGTTTTTATCTTAAGTGTTAAATCGTCGTACTGTTTCGACACAAATTCAAGAGTGGCTTTCAATTCTATATTTGTTTTACGTATCTCAGATATTTCCGTGAGAACTTGGGAAATCATAGCCATCATTTCATCTTGTTTGTCTAAATGCTGCACTGGAGAGTTGCTAGGACGCTGACGCTTTGACCGAGGAACCGATGATGCTTTCTCGGCGTCTTTCTCAGATGTTTTTGGCGGCGTGCGTTGCATTTTTTATATATATGTTGTATAAGGTATAAAAAATATTTTCAAGTAATCAGCGCCGTTGTCGTTATAAGGTTAAATGGTACCAGGCGCACAGCATACAAAGGATGTTATTCGTGGTAGCACTCACCAGTAGTAGGCCGTCAACTTACGGGGGGATGTGATTGGCAGCTACGTTTAGGGCGGCGCGCGCGCAGCCAACAAATGGGCGGCGCACGGGGTGGAGTTCAGCAAGTGGGGATGACCACGTACCAGGCGTTCAGCTACCGAAGAGATCGTTCACTTTGCACGGAAAGAACTCCTACGAATTTATGCACTCCTATTTTTTTACTTTGATTAATTTGCAATTAAATATTTATTTAAAATATTAATTTAACTGGCACTAATTCTTTTAAGCACGTCTACTTCACGCAGAGGTCCGGGGGAAGAGGAGGTTTGTTACAAAGAAAAACTAACAAAGAGTAAATCGTATTGTTTGGTACCAGATAACGGCACATCCTAGACCTTGCTGATAGCACATGCATATTTATGTAGATAGCGGAAACCCGGGCTTACAAATGACACGAGCATTAGAAATTCGCGGAAGGACTTAATTCATCACTCATGGGTATATTTAGATTTCTCTCACCTAGATCTATAGGACTTATATTATAAAGAAGTAAAATTTGGGAGTTGACCAATTTGTACCAATTTTGATAATTCGTTTGCCTTTTTATAACCATATTATTTGGCAGCGTTATAAGACTATGTAGCCGAAATTATCCATCAAATGCTCAGTTTTTACACCACGAAAACCTCAGGACACATTAAGTTATATTGTAAACATAGAAGGCCCCGACGATAATACGACTCAGTAAATAAACCGACTAGATAAGAATATCTTATCACAGAACCTAGTTCTCTTGGCAGAAACATAAATAATGGTTATACGCACGATACCCTTCAAATAATAATATTATGTTTAGATATAGACTAGTGATACTTTCTAACAAAAATATTTACAAGCAGCGCTCATCCGAACAATCGCTTTGTCTTATCAATACAGAAACATGTAATGAGCTCTGCTTGTGTTTACATTTTTGAGATTGGTTAATAGGCAATTCAGTTTATTTTATCTATACTTGACACATGGTAAGGACACGAGAGATGTAAATGAAGCCTGTAAGGGAGAAAAAAATATAGTAGATGGTTTAATCATGCTGTTAGGCATACCACCCTTCAAAATCACTGACATCTGAAAACATCATCTCAGTAGAGATGTTTGGCTTTTTCGATTTGATAGAGACCCATATTTTCTTTAACTACGTTTTCCTTAACTCCTACCAAGATTCCCTAATTATAAGTTCTTTCTTTTATTTCAAGTCCTGCAACTCAAGTATTCTAGCTGTGCAATTGTCCACTGCAATAGGATTTGTACCAAAACAGGTAGCTATAATGTGGATTAACTAATAGGGTATAGTTGATACAAATTATATCTACCTGCGTGCCTAGATTTTGATAACTACCACTCTGTATGCGTTCACACGTTAATATGTGGGAGTAGCTACATCCACACGTACATTCTTTGTCCTCACACACTTTCACACACACATTTATAATATTAGTTAGACGACCGCTTGGCGCAGTGGTAGTGCAACTGCTTTCTGCGCGAAGGGTCGTGGGTTCGATCCCCACACCGGAAAATATATTTGTAATTTACATTTGTATTTTTCTGGGGTCTGGGTGTTGCTATGTATTGTATGTATGTATGTATTTACAAAAGAAAAGTATGTATATGTAATTTATTCCGTTATCTAGTTGCCATAACACAAGCTTCTGCTTAGCTTGGTACTAGACAGCGCTGTGTATGAATGTCCTGAAAATATTTACTTATTTATTTATCTTCAACCAGGAAGAACATTCGGCCCAAGAATATACCTAACAGTAGCAGTATAATTTATTTTACAATTTAATATAACTTCATAGCTAGTAGTCTCGTAGGCCGTCTTAGCAAACAGACTACACAACAAATTATCAATGTAGAAAATTGAGTTACTTCAGTGCGAGAACTAAACGGTACTTCTGGGAAACTTATCAGTTAGTTAGAAGTTTAAACCGTTGTCAAAGGGCGACTAACAACTGTTTAACGTATGTCTTTGTGCATATTTGAATTAATAATTAGCAGTTACTTATTGTTGTTGGAGTTGGATTAAAGAGACCCAAACATTTGATGGCAACTATCAATTCTTGTTGGTCCATTTAATTTGCTGTATCTGTGAATAGTTATAATGTTAATAAGAAGGTACAATAATCGTGTCTATGATGGTACGATCTTGCCGTACACTTGATGCGTTAAAGCGGTACACGTTAGGGTTTTTTGATCTGTAAACGACTGATGCTTTACTTCTCTGAGGCCCAATGCCGGAATACTGAAACGCAACTTAAATTTAAGTACAACTTAAACCAGTCCCATTTGACAGTTCGCGATACAGTTCTGTCAAAATTACGAGTCTTAAGACGTGCTTAAATTTAATTTGCGTACAAGTATTTGGCAAGAGTGTCCAATGAGGTTGGTATGACTTTATTTAAATGTTTATTATAAAACAATCTTGGGTTAGATCTGCTTCTGTGTAAGGCGAATTGCTCGTTTGTGTTCTTTATTTCATTTTGTCCAAATTCTTTCCTTTATCGCTATTTTAAAAGGTTGGCAACACGACTGTGGCTCCAAGCTGTGTTCTTTCATATGAGGTGGGGTTTCCCACCATAAAAAAAATTAGTTTGCTATATTTCGTTAGTCGTTTACAGTAACAAAATAAATATATAATAGCTTTGAAAATTTTAAATATGGTATAACAAAGTGAATCGAAGCAGCAAATAATTTACCGTCTCAATGAGCATACGTAAGCAAATTTGAATAACCTTTATTATCCGATAAGCCTCAGTGTAAGCTAGACTTCCAGCCACGAAGAAAATTGGTAATTTTTGGCACAATGCATTCTTTATACCCGTGCCAAGAATTTACCGTATTACCGGTTAAAAAGGATAGGAAAACGCGATATGAATAAAATATATAGAAATTGTATTTTGTCATACAAAAATGCTAATGTAATCTGGTGTATATTTGGTTTCCAAACATATTCAATATATATAAAGTTTTTCAGAGCTTAAATTAAAATGCAAGTACTGATTAAACTAGTTTTATTAGGTACCAAATTCTTTGCCATATTCGATCAATGTACTAATTATGATGAACAATAGGAAAAAAATAATACCAAAATCGTAAATAAGCTATCCTGAAAAACATAACTTAAACACTTTTGAAAGATAGGCCATAGTAAAAGCTGATCGCTAATTTTAAGAAAAAGTTGTAAAAAATTTGGTGTATTTCCAATCAGTTGTCGAATGTAATGTCTATCAAAAAATATAACAAAGTTTCCAAAAAACTGTTTGGGCGTGAAGTTTTTCAGTTGTTATTGTACAAAGTCAAATTTTAATCATCATTTTAAGAGTAATATGACCTACATTACTGTTAAAATTGAGTTACTTCTTATGCTTTATTAGTGTAGGAAGAGACTGCAAAGGTGCCTGTGACCCTTACCCGATGTAGTAAAACAGAAAACAATTTCACTAGCAAAGAAGAAAAAAAAACAAAATGCAAGTGCGAGCTTTTCATTCAACTCGATATTAATATTCACTTGCAAAGTTTCGAGTCGAACGAACCATTTGTATGCTAAATACCGCCGCCGTAAAACGCACGCGGTTTTAATACATTATTTACGATTTTAATGTTTTTCATAAATTGGTTTTATAATAATGTGAGGGGGAAATTTGAATATTCAGTTTTTACGATAACACGCCTCAAGCGTTGAAGACTTGAATGAAATTTGGTTCAGTTATAAGCTAGACTTTAAGCCATCAGTCTTCCACAAAGCTGGACTTATATAACCGTCTCTTTCATCTAAAGGTGCTAAAGAACTAGAAACTTATCGCATAGACACAATTAATGTAGCTTATTTGAAAAATCAGATAGATTCAGTAGTCTCAGAGACTACTCAACCACGAACATTCTGTCAAACATGACATGCCGAAGAAGAAGAAATCAAATACTTAACCAAGCTATACCGTATAAACCACATTCCGGTAGTTTTTAAGGCTACAATGCAAACAAATTTTAGACATTGTTTTTTACTATAATTAATAGTATAATTACTCTTATTCGCCTGTTTAACCTTAGCTAAGTACATCAATACTTAAATTCCTGTTCCCTACTTTAGCGTATAAATATACCGCATTGACAAAAACCGCATCAAAATCCGTTTCGTAGTTTTAAAGATCTAAGCATACATAGGGACAGACAGACAGCTGATAGCGAGTTCGTTTTATACTATGTAATGATAATGATACAACAGAGGCGAACACTGAACGCGTCTTAATTCACGCGCCACTCGCTACTATATCACGTGAACGCGAGGTGTCGCCATGTTTTGCAATTTTAAATTAGTTTATTAATTTTTTTGCTTGGTAAAAATTATTTACTTATTTTCATTACTTCATAACGAAAGCAAAATAAGGACCTATTA
>DWAJ01005269.1:0-11726 GCA_018238005.1 Eurema mandarina | reverse complement strand
TTGATCAAAATCCTTTCTTAGCGGATGCCTACGTCATAACATCTACCTGCATGGCAAATTTCAGCCCGATCCGTCCAGTGGTTTGGGCTGTGCGTTGATAGATCACTATGTCAGTCAGTCACCTTTGGATTATATATATTTAGATTTATGATTACAGACTTCACAAACGTTACGGCCGTTCAAAATAGTGTGAAATGTTCAGGTTTAGGAAATTTATAGGGTTACGTATTTGAGCATCCAAAAGTTCCTCTTATTTGCTGCAGATATTGTTGATTTAAATTTTTATGATGGCTACAGCTGATTAATAAGCTAATTTTTGTATCATTACATAGCATAGTAAAACAAAGTCGTTTTTCTTCTATCCATTCGTATGTATGCTTAAATCTTTATCACATCTTTTTTATCTGATAATATAAAAAATAAAAGCGGGTAAAACCGCGGGGCTTGGCTTATCTAATATTTTAAGTATCTGACCAAGATATACACTCGGGTGCAATGAATATATTTATTTTTTAATAAAACAAAATAAATTACAAAATTTTAAAAATGTCCACATGTGCAATTTCATTGCCCGAGTGTGTTTACTTATTATATAATAATAATATAAGTACTACTTTTTACTGGCTTTATCTTGTCTTAAATATATAATGAAAACAACAAAATTACACGAAAGTAACGAATTTCATTACAAATGAAGTAATTTCTTAAGCAAGCTCAATGTTGTAAATCGATGATCGGCTTGTTGCGGTATACGCAATGTAAGTATGGTGGTTAATTTTAATAATCTCAGTGGAAGAGACCGG
The DNA here is from genome assembly GCA_018238005.1 of Eurema mandarina. Taxonomy (NCBI): domain Eukaryota; kingdom Metazoa; phylum Arthropoda; class Insecta; order Lepidoptera; family Pieridae; genus Eurema; species Eurema mandarina. The sequence goes on along the minus strand of DWAJ01005269.1, from coordinate 10,923 downwards.
TCCAGCGACTGTGAAGTAGCGAGTAGGTACATGTAGTAATTAAACCTGGTGCCGTGTAGTCTCTCGCTGAGTCTATGACGATTAGAGAATGAAACATAGAAGTTAGTATTCTATGACTGAAGAACAAGGATATAAAAATGATTAAAGTATATCTAATACATTAGTAGAATATGTGTCATTGAAAAGTAATAATAGTTAATGGACTGTAGAAATTCTAGAATCAACCATAGATTGCAAAAAGACGAGATTTTTATGAGATTTCAGTTCTAGAACTAAGTAATTTTAACTAAATTGTTAGACGCGTTGAATTTTATGGAATAGTGTAAGGAGAAATAAAAGTCGAATGGAATGGATACGTATCAGTAAATATTTGATTACATAGATTGAGAGAAATTATTTTTTCATGATTATAAAATTTTGGCGATTGAACGTTATAATTGAGTGTATAGATTATTAGTTGTAAGTCTTATTAGTTCTTTTATTAATTATTATAATTGTTCTCCAAAATTCGGATTAGACAAATTCCATTTTACCTATATGATATCTGTTGTTATACGTTCTATTTAACAGCGATATGAAATCAGATTCAAGATCTTGTTTAACTATATACAAATAATTCTTAAAACGGTTTAGATAAACTCTATAGAATCTAATTTGTGACGTCATTGATACACGCCACAAAATGACACGGTAACAAAAAGATACGCAGAAATGTTTACACAACGTAAAAATCGTCACAAAACTATATTGTAATACTTAATAGAATTGTCACGGATGTCCACTAGCAACAACTTACTGAAAAGAAGGTTAACATAATGTATGCCAAATAGTCATACCAATTTTTTAACATTTGCGAAGAATTGATTTAAAGAACACGTGTGTTTCTTCGTAACTATAGACCGTTCTGAATCGAGCTGAAGATGTTTTTTTACAATTAATATATATTCGATATCAAAAATTCGTTTGATATGTGCTATTTATAATAATCTATACTAATATTATAAAGAAAGTAAAGTTTGTGTTTATTAAATTGCAAGGGGTAATCTCAGGATCTACTGAACCGATTTTAAAAATTCTTTCACCAATAGAAAGCCACATTATTGCCGAGTGTCATAGGCTATATAAAAAACCGAAAAGGATAATTAACATTATGCCCAACGAAGTGGGCACGGGTCAGCTAGTAGTTTATAAGGCACGTGTTTGATGACGTCACATCGTTACCGATCAACTGAGTAGTTTGGTCTCATGGTAAGCGAACACCTCCGCCCATGGACATTGGCAAGGCTAAGGACCTCGTAAATGCGTTGACGGCTTTAAAAAATAAATTTTAACAAAAAATAAACCGACTTCAAACTAAAAAGCAAAAAATAAATTTGCTTCCCACAAAGTAATACGCATTTTCATTTAGTATATAGAAATGATTAAACAGTTATTTCATAATTTTGAAGTCGGTACCAAGTAAAATTCAGAAGTGACCTCTATATAAAAAAAAATTTGAAATCCGTCCATAATTGACGGAATTATCGGTGGACATACATAAAAAAAAATATTATACAATCAGACGAATTGAGAACCTCCTCCTTTTTTGAAGTCGGTTAAAAAGGGGTTACGAACTAACATGTACTAAAAGCGATATTATATTGGATAGACTATAATACTATCATATCTTTTGAATATCTATTGCGAATATTTGTTAAGATGGGGTTTCGTTAAGCTTATGTTTATTTTTCAAAAAGTAATTGGCAGAAAAATTAGGGCAACATCTAGGTTATAATTTATACCTAAAGATTGTATTTTTTTAATCGAGGGGGAAGGTTATCGTATAACTAATGTACGTACAAAATTTATTCACATACAGTTAGTAGAGTTGCGAGTTCTTAAGATATAACTATCAACCTATCGAAAGATAAAATAAACTCATACGTGATTTCGCCTACCAGATCTGTAGAGAATTTCATTCGTATTACAAGTATCGTGACGTTGCATTTGCGGAAATGTCAATTGTATCAAATTGAATTTCTATCTCGATAAAAAGATAAGAAAGATAAGATAAGTACCTAATATGAATTGATTGATGCTTTATAGGGAAAGTTATGTAAGTCATAAATGCCTTTTTATTGTGAGAGAGATTGTTCTTAAAGTTACACACCTGTTTTGAAGAACACGCTGATAGGTTTTGGGTTTAGGCAGTAGCTGGGAGTAGGATTAATTCTACCTTTTATAGCGACAAATGAAAATTTGTGTACAAAAGTTAATTAGTAAATGTTGAAGGTAAATTAAATCATGTAACTGATCTTAAACTTGTTATTTGATATGATCAATTCTGACAGATATGAAATAAAGATAATTTGAACTCTTTTAACGTTTTTATATTATGTTTTATTTTTAAACTAATTCTATTATACATATTTATATCTAAAAGTTAATAATAATATTTGAAAAGTCATGTTATTTTAAGATCTTTCGTTACATACTGTTATATGAAAGAGTTTAAGGTTGTTAGAAAGTTCAAAGAGATTCGCGAAATATTTAACCAACATTTCATTTGAGGTCTCCCATTGTAACGTAGAACCTATCAACTACACAATAGAGTTGATATTTTATTGAAATCACTTTTGCTTCGTAAACCAGTATCGGTGTCATTGTTGAACGAATTTAGACTTTATACAAAGGGGTGAGGTTTGAAAATTGTATAAGTGAATAAGTAAAATAGCTAACCAAAGTTTCATACGATATTTAAACTGAATGAGTCACAGATGTTTTACTCGACTTCAAATGGACAAGTATTTTAGGAAGTGTTAATGCATTTCTTGGGAGCACGTACGGATATTGTACTTACAAATAAAAAAAGCATGTTTCATATTTTCAGTTGCGGTTTTGAGTCAGGCGCTGATTAAGTATAGCAATATTTTTTTATAACATTTTAAGGTTTCTAAAAGCAGTTTAGTAGCGGACGGTTTTAAGACAAATAAAGATTCAGACGCAGCGCCATTTATTATTACCTAACGATGTTTTTCCAGATATTGTTTTATTTCAAAAATACAACGCTTATTATATTTCTTTTCAAACAATGACCAGTAATCTCTATTATATTATATAAAAAAAAAATGGAAATACAACCGCCAGGACCTATGTTACTTTGAAAGCTTCTGTGAATGCTTGCATATAGACCAAATGTTAAAATAATCTTAATATAACATTGGTGTATCTCTTTATGGAATAGATATTCATATTCTTATCCCTATTGTAAGATATCGCTTTCTTACTTAGCAATAAAACAACCAATTCACATTGAAAAACTTTAAAATCATGCTGTTCTAATGATCTTTTTTGTCAATAAAGTGTTCGCGACGTTACGAATATCGGCGTCTTTACAATATCGGATAACATACGCATCAATAAAAACTAACGACACTAAAGTGACATAAAACGGTAAAAAACACGGCTATAAAATAAATCTAATTATTTAAATGTCGTACGAGCAGTGTCGGGTTGCGCGCAGGTGTTTGATACTTGTTTCTTTTTGTGAGAAAAATCTGACACCTGTATAACACCGAGAGGCATCATTCGACCACCTGTTAGGAATTAAAAGCGAAATAAATGATATAATTTTGTGCATCGAGCATTAATTTTGTATTTTACGTCCGGGTGATATTCGTTTGTTTTTTTTTTATTTAAACGTTTTTATGTAATCAATACACGTGTAATATGTGTTGTTTTAATCTGAGAGATTGTTCTGGAAAGTTTAATTTAATTTTCATATATGTTTCCGAGTACTATTGTTTAAAGGTATACACTTAAAATAATCATGTTTTGAAGTATATATAAACTACTACTAAATACGCAAGAAAAATCCTTATTTACCTTTTTAAATAAAATTAATTATTAACAAATTCATTACTATAATGAAGTGCGTTAGTTATTTAATAAATATTTAGCTTAAATTGTGTGGTAATAAAACAGATAAATGGACGATTTAGAAATTTTGAGACAACAATGAAGCCGCGTTGATGTCTTTTATTAGGACCGTTGGATGAAGCTATTACAATATTTTTAGTAATTACATATTGAATAAAATCTCTCCTATTATTTAAAATTAAACAACCTTTACGTATAATTAATATTAATTATTATTCATGCTTATTAAAAAATATTTAATAATAAATGTTGTATCCAAAATGTATCACCTCTCAGCGAAGGAAATTACTACATATATAATATAGAAATGACTTTACACAGTTAAAGGGACATACAGTAGCGTCGGTCAGTTAACGCGTAACGGCTTCAGTTAAACCTTAACCGTTACCGCCTAACACGGGAACTGGCTAATTTGATGTCAAACTGTATGGCGAATCAATTATGCTTCGACAATTTAAAAGGTATGAATTCAGTTAGAGAAGTATTAAAGGAAGACAGCTTTTCTTGCCAATGGCGATTATAATAAAGTAGGTAGTTAAGTTATAAGATGCTCGAAGAGTTATAATTAAACATAATATTTCATCAAGGGTTTAGGCTTTATTAAAAAGACCAGCTGCTTTGTTATTTAACTACAGAAAAGTTTAAAAAGTTGTTACTCTCTTTGTTTACTTTTATGTTTTAGAGTAAGCAATAACTGGCTGTCCTTAGTTAAATAAAAAGCTATTTAAAAATACGAGTATTATTATCACAGAAAATACAAATCTATTGATTTCATAGTTTTGTATATCTTGTTTAGTGGTTTTACAAAATGTATTTGGTTTTAAGTTTAATAACATTTTTCATATGATTAAATGTTAAGCCAATATTAACCCAAAAAATAAATGTTAAGTTTTTTACCATCCGTCTAGCAAGCGCTGTGTCAGTCGTGTCAAATTAATGCGTCAATGGGTGATGTGCGTCATTAATTGACATTAAAACATGTATTCGTTATTATAAATGGTTTTTGTATACGATCGTCTCCTTTCTTTCTGTCCAAAAAAAGGAGATAGATATATATTTGTCGCTTTCTTAAGAGTGACAAATAGTAGAGAATAAGATGAATGTCCTGATGCTACTTAGCGATCTTTTCCTATTAACGTATGTCAAATGTAATGTTTCTATTTTTGCTAATATTCTAATTCTGTCAGAAATAAAAAATGGATCACAGTGGCTATACAAGACTCTCATGCGGTATTTCCGATAAATTACGACTTGGGGTGCTTCAAGAAGAGAGCGTACATCTTTTTAAAAGGTCGGCAACCCACTCCAGAGTTGTCAAGCTCTGCGAGTGTTGATGGGCGGCGATGACCACTTACCATCAGGTGGCTCGCATGCTCGTTTGCCCCCTATGTTATAAAAAAAAATATACAAGAGAATTGGCTATATGTAAAGTATTTTTTTGAGATAATTACATAGCAGACTCCTTGGGTTAGAGGTCATAGTTTTGAGAGTTACTAATAACTATAAATATATTTAATTTAAAGATAAAGTATAAAAAACGTATGGTTATTTAACATTAGTAAATTATATCTAGCCTGGCAACTATAAAAACAAAAGTTCTTTTATTAAAAGGTTTTATATAAAGGCATATTGCTGCTATGGAACTTTCTAGACAGTTTTCAGTACCTAAGTCTTTAAATTAATAAATCAGATAATCGCAATATTATTTAATAGCTCTACCAATGTAGTAGTACATTGGTAGAGCTATTAAATAATATCAAATTTCGTAAGGTTTTTTTGGATGAAAATTAAGTACAAATAAAAATAGTTTCATCCTAAATTGCTGTTTAAAATTGTACTTTAAAACAAACATTTATTTATCACATTAAAATATTTTTTAAAAATTTTTAAATATCAGAGAACCGTTAACCGTAACTTTAACTTAATATTTTTGAATAAATCTTTCTAATTTTTAAAATTGCCTTCTTCATGCATATAACCTTAAAACGAGATTTTTTATATCAGTCGATACATTCACCTGTGATCTATTGGCCAACACAAAACGCTGATGCAATAATAACTTTTATTTTCCCTAGCGCTGCAAATATTTTCTTTATGTGCAATGTAATGTCATATATAGACTGACTTATAAATAGAACTGCATTACAATATTATGACGATATACAGTGATTATCAGAAACAGAGCCCTACAAAATCTTGCAACATATATTGAAATATGTTAGCTTTAATTTTTTTTATGCAAGAACCTATCAAAATAAAAAAAATTATATATATATTGATGGTAAAAAATGATAATTTTAGTGTTAAAGTGCAGCCATTCAAACCTTAAGGAAAAACCATAATTTATTTTCTATTTTGATTTGTGACGTTTTGAAATTTATCTTATCTGTTGTGGTTATTGAAAATTGATCCAACATGTCATTTGTGTGACTTGAAAATACTTATTTTATCGACTACAAGATAAGTTAAAGACATATTTACAAAATAAACTTAGATATAAAGCCTTAAACGGATAAATGAAAGCGGCTATTGTTTCCAAACGTCAAAGGTAATTATTGTAATCTTTGTAACATATGATATTTATGTCAAAAATGGCGCCATAATTTACGTTACAGATAAAAAAAAAGGTAAAACAGCACAGATAATATTTGTTGCATCTGTCAGTAAGATTGATTGTGGACAGAAAAAACGTGGGAATGTGTGAGGTGCGCGACAGTTTACATGCATTTTTGCCGAGGACGGCGAACGATACAAATGTCGCTCGATTTAATAAAACTAATTTAAACTGAATGAACTAACGGTTTCGTTTAAAATATAATGTAAGAGACACTCACTGTTGAATCCAGATAGTCGTGTCGTGATCACAATATAACCAAGTTGCACAGTCACTCGCGTGCGTTCAGTGCTACGCTCATTGGTAGTTTGAGTCGGCTGGTCGTTTGTATAAGAATATATGGGGCGACAAGTATCATGGGTCGGTCCGGCCGCGCCTGCTCTACGTCATCGCGATTTTTTAACCTGTGGCCGCGTTACCGATTCGTCACGAAACGGGGGTGTCGATTTTAGCCGACTTTACTAAAAAAAGTTTGTCGGCTGCGTGCGATTGTAATGTATGGATTTAATTGTTTTGTATTTTTGTTTTTAATTCATTTGGTTGTTTGATTTGTGTGGGTATGTAACATGGTTGTTAATTTAATTTTTAATTTTATATAGTCTATTTATACGCTAGCTTGCATTATTATAAAATATACTCAGAATAATTTTTTAATATCATCTGTGTCCCCCACGTGCGACTCTTTCTATATTTTTGGGCTAATAGTTTTTTAATTATACCGAGTGAAATTAAAAATTAATTATTACATTTAAAATAAATTCTTAAAACTACTTCTAACAACACAAGATGACCTCCTTATATTAAAAAAATTGGCGCCAAAGGCAAAATACGTCTAAAAAGTGACAGTTCACGGTAGGTCTGCTAAAAATTCCTTAACTCGCCGCATTGAGCGCTGCCATCGCTTGAAAGAACGTTCTTAACACCCACTTCAGACATAATAAATACTTATAAAAACATAATAAAGGTTAATGAAAAGATTAACTTTAGGAAAATAAATTATAGAGATATTTTGCTGTTAGTTATTTAGGTAAATCGGGTCTGGTATTTAATAGGCAACAGATTCTATATTAATATTTTTTTATAAGTGTTTATGGGTAGAAAAAATATTTGAGTCTATGGAAGTACAAACTAAATTAATATTTTGTTTATTTATTATTCCTAGTCAACAAATATAATTAAATGGAAATATAATTGTCTACGTTTTATCGTGCTCTACGATAGAGTCAATATTTAATGTTTGGCTATGATTAATTAATCACTTTTTCTACATTAAAAATATACTATTAGCGTTTGAAAAATATAAAAGATATTTAAGTATTATAATTATTATAAAAATAATACGTATATTATTTTTTATGATAGGTGACTACTTATAATATTTAAAATGAAATAAGTATATAAAATTTCTCAGTCCGAGGTTTTTTGTATTTAAAAATAATTAGTAGTCTTGACAATAATATCAATGTATTTTTCTTTCATTGAAACACATATGTATAAAAATATAGCTTGTCTGAGTATCAGGCTGAGGATAGAACACATACGGCCAAAAACTCATTCTAGTCTAGTAATTTGACAGATTTGGCGAACTGTCTTATGGGACCGATTTGAGCTGTACTTAAATTTGACTAGCGTTACAGTATGCCAGCATCAAGTCTATTCTATTCTTGGTGAAATGGCAGTGCTGTGTTGCCACAATTTTGCCAACGTCTTGTTGTGGGTGGGTAAAAAAGCTTCAATTTATAGGTCGCGTCACGAATCTTTAGCGCTGACCGAAACCTGCGCAGAAGTCAAAAATAAGGTATCGAGGGGACGGAACGGCGTTGATTGGTTCCCCAGTCGTGTTGTCTTTCTCGCACCAATACGTCAATTACGAGGGTGATTCTACCGATGCGCAGCTATTCTCGTCCAGCGCTAAACATTCGTGACGCGACCTATAACTAGTTGTCCAAAAATTTTATCCTTCAAGCAGAGATTTCCACAACTACTAAGACGGCATCAACTCACTTACTTAAATTTACACAAAACAAATTCAATTTAACGACGTCACTGCAGATAATGTTAGTGATACATCTGAGTGGTGACAATTGTTACGTGTGACGTCACGTGGCGCTTATGACGGGTTATAATAAAAGGAAACATACTGGCGAATTTAATTGATATTCTCTGTGTTTTGAGTAAAGCGTGTTTTTTATCTGAAGTTGTTTTCCATAACATGTATACATTCATTCCATGTATTCTATAAACTGAAATTGTGTCAAGTGCACATTATAATGCGCTCGAGACTGAAGCTTACGCCCAGTAGTGGATAAGAATAGGCTGAGATGATGATGATGAGTCTGAAGCGTGTGATCCTTTAGTATCTATACCAAAGTCAAAGTCAAAGTATCTTTATTCAACTAGGCTACATATAACAACACTTTTGAATCGTCATGCTATTACAAAAAGCTACTAGTATATATAGTGTATCTGTATACTGTTGTCACTTAATGACACTCTGTCGGTCAAAAAGAGTATTTTTATTACTACTTAAAAAAAACAAGTACTCTGTTACTACTATAATAATCTAACAATATTATGACACGTTTTCGCAGTGCTTTTACAACCTATAGGTAAAATTCGTTTAAATTTGTATGAAAGTATGTATTTTTAAATTTACCAAAGACTGTTTATCTTGTCTTATGTTTATATAATTATTGCTCTTTTGTATACATTTAATAGGTTTCCTAGAAGGAAGAACTATAACTAACTATCTATACATAAGGCCTTAGTTTACGCTAAGCTACTTGTATGAAATAAATATTAATAAAACCATAAAATTTCTGCTATATTTTGCCTAAAATTAGGTGACAAATAATTATCATCTTATACGCAAAATCTACATATGTACGAGTGACTTCCTTTTATGAGTAATACCTCATTAAACTTCTTATAGTAGTGTTATTTGAGGTAATGTTAGTTATTTATTCACATAACTATATTTAAACACCCACTGCTCGTAATACGTCATGAGGTTTAAATACGTAATTTTCCTTATTTTAGTATAACTGATTCATAAATTTATAAGGATATTCTAAATAAAAATAGCTTCCCATGTGGTCTAAACCACGTTATTGTTTTTTTGTGTCTCATTAAGTTTGAACTTTAAAATGAGGCTTGTTTTAAGTAGGATTGAGGATAAGGTATATGTCGAATCTACGACTGGTAAAAAGCGCGTACATCTCAATATATATAACTTTTATTTATATGTATATCAGTAGGACTACATTGTCTATACAATTAATAAATTATATTTGTTTAATAAACAATTGTAGCAAATATTGAACAACATCGGGCATTTTCGGCTCTTATAAAGAATAATAAAGATGGGATCACTGGGTTTTGAAAGAGAATATTGGTTTCCCGTTCTCCTACTTCTTACACCGACCACAAAGACATCTCCGATGCTAAAAACTCCAAAATTGTAAGTAAAAAAAAAGAAAAAAAGAGTCATTCTATTTAGTACCGTTTCAATACGATTTGGACGAATTTGAACCTTGCTTATAAAGATGCTTTTAAAGGCGACTCTGATCACTTCTCGCTAATTCGTTAGGTTTAGTGAAACCGTTATATAACCTGAAAGTCTCTTGCCATCCATCTAGGGGTAGAAACACTTATTAAACACATGAAACTATTACATCAATATTTCTTACAGATCGCTTATCATGACACTACTCATCTTACATTACAGGAACAGCACAGTTTTCATTTAGAAGGTTAAATTAATATCGCTGAACGTTATCTAGCTTTGCCATTAATCATAGTTTATCCTTAAATTCGCGTACGGGAAATACACATGAAATAATTGTTAAATAATTATTTCCTAGTACATTTGAGCGTCAGTCAGTCAGTTCTAAAGACAGTGATTTGTGATTTGATTAATTATATGGGACCACATCCTTGAGTGACGTTGACATGATGACGTTTAAATGAGATACATTTTTTCTAGTATAAAGATAATAGGTGGACTCAAATAGGAACAACACGGTAGGCTTAAATAGAAATTGCGTAAGGCCATTGTAATCTTTGGTACTTATACAGTGTGCTACAAAATACGTGTCCGATCCTGAAGGGTAATGTACTCCATCTAAAAAATCTATATCTAAAAATCACAATGCAATAAAGATAAATATACATAAATTCAAGGAAATTCACAAATTCTGGTATCTCACGTACGGTTCGTAGACCTTAAAGACCCTGTGCTAACGGAGCACGCGAGCAAGCGAGACGGTGTTGCCATGTAAATTTTGCAATTTTGCTTCGTTTTTTTTTTCAAAAAAAAGAATTGTTATTTTTTCAAAACGATAGCAAAATAAGGACCTCCTAGCGGTGTATAGTAAGAGGCTTTCGGATCC
>DWAJ01005268.1:0-11726 GCA_018238005.1 Eurema mandarina | reverse complement strand
CAGCGGTGCGCCGTGCGGTCCACCGTCGACGGCACCGTCAGGCACTGCATGCCGCCGTACTCGCACGCTATCTGCACCGCCCCCCCGATCTCACATTAATATACGCTCTAACGGCCTTGCGCCCCACGGTTTTACAATACAGGGATGAAGAGTATCCCGGCATTGTAAAACCGTGATGAATATAAAAGTATGAGAATGTTACTTCAAAATCTTACAAAACTTCAGTCAATCCATTCTGCTCGAAAGAAAAAACTCAAAATATTCAAACAAAAAGTAACCAGAGTTAACTCGAACTAAATGCTGGCAGTACTCCCGGCAATCTTTACCTCACCCTAAAACTAGTCACCGTATACGCTGTAAAATTTGTGAGTTCGTTATCTCCGGGTGGGAGAGGTGGTTGCCGAGCTCGATAGCCTCACACGTGGACTCAGTACTCACCCGGTAGTGGTGCAGCAGCGCGCGCTCGGTGGACACGCCGACAGAGCTGGCGCCGGGCGCCATCTCCCACAGGAAGTGGTTGCCGAGCTCGACGGCGTCGCGCGGGCGCAGCGCGTACTTGCTGCGGTTCTTGAGCGCGTGCGGCGCCGCCCAGCGCCGCGTCTTGCGCGCCGTCACCAGCGGCGCCGGCGCCTCCGCGTCGTCCTGCCGGTCGACAACAAGACATTATATAACGCTTTTCACTACATAGTGTACCAATCGATTCAAAATTCTCTAATAAATTTAAATAGCATAAGTATATATTAATTACAATACTGATAATTATTTTTTGTATTTTTCAATTAAAATGTTAATTGATATTTTTTTATGGTTATATATAAGTGATAAGGTTTTTTTTAATATTGTTTAATGGTACAATTTTAATTAAAAATACGTCATAAAAGAATTTGTTTTTTTCAGGGGTACGGGTATTGCTATGTATTTTATGTAGGTATGTATTTATAAAGAAAAGTATGTATACACATACTTTTACTTTATATACGTAAATTAACCGTTATCTAAAGGCCATAACACAAGATCTGTTTGGCTTTAGACTGGATGGCGCTGAGTTAAGTGTCACAATACATTTTGTTATCATACTAACCTCCCAGCGCAGATAGAAGAAGGCATTTCTGAAGAGGAAGGCGGAGGGCGCTTTGGAGGGCGGGTTGTAGGCCGCGCGCAGGGCCGCCAGCAGCGCCACCAGCGTGCGCTCGCGCCGCGGCAGCACCACCTCGTCCACGTCCAGCACCAGCAGCCAGCCCGCCCGCGACATGGACCGGTACAGGCAGTCGTTGAACGCGGCGAATTGACCTTCCGTTCTGGAACGTTACGTAACCAATTTACGGTATAATCCATGTGTCATCTACACATGTACACATTTAGACAATAGAGGTTGAAATCTTATATATTACGAGCGGATGTTTAAAGTAAAATATTATCATAGAGGCCACAAAATTAATTGCTTTAATTATACTTTTTTACTTGACCCCTTAATCAAAACAACATATCAAAATGATTGCGCGTGAATTATACGTGTGCAACGCCACCAAAATAAATTTGACCAAGACGTCAAATTTATAATAACTTATAAATATTATCGTGAAAGTTTACCTAATTTCCACTTTGGAGACGATAGGCAGCTTCCATGGCAACAGTGTGACTAGGCCTTGCTTCCTATAGTGTTCTAGGAGGCAGGCGACGGGCGCAGACAGCGACTCGTTGTACATGTAGAAGTGGCTAGCTCCCAGCATACGGTTCAACTCGAACCACTCCATGAGCCATTCGTCGCGCGAGTACGAGAAATGGAACGGTTTCACGCAAACGTGTAATGTTTCCTGAAACCATTTGGATCTGAATTAGTTTAGACAGCAATGAATATGACTCAGAACTAATATTAGTTCCGAGAATTATGAGCTGAACTAATAAACGTTCCTGACTTTGATGAGTTGGCTGTTTGGAGTTGTTTGTGTTTTAATTAAACAAAATTGGTTTTTATTAAAATTAATAAAACAAAATTACGTTTTCATTAATTCATGCCGTAAATGTTCCTTCACATATTTTACAGTAGACTTATTACCAGAAAGTACTAAGTATAATTCTGTTCACTTAATTAAATTTTATTAAGTAGATAGGTATATTATTATTTATCTTAAAAACTTAATGTGTAAATGTTATTAAAAAATACTTGCATAAGATAGATTTTAATTTTTTTTATATTTATGTCCTAGCAATCGATTTTATGTGTATGTGTCTATATATGTATAAATTTAGTTATTAAATTTTCGCGTTACAAACTACCTGCCAGGTTGGCTTTTGATCCTTATTAGATAAATTACAAAACTGCTAGAAACTACGAAAAAATTCTACGCAATAACAAACACTTATAGAACAAAAGATTTGAAAACAATATAAGAATAGTTTATACAGCTTTGTGGAATCAGTAATGTTAACATTGAATAAATATATATGTATGAATAATAATATTAGGTACGGTCTGCTTACAAGCAGTTTACGTATTGTTATTTTATTATTCAGTATATTATTCAATTGTCGTATTTCTTTACCACATATGTATGCGTAATGTTACCTTCTTTACAATTAAAACATAGATAATCTTTCATGGCACAAAAACACGTATGCATACGAAATCATTGATTATAAAAAAATAGTAGATATTAATAATTAATTAATATGTATTACATTACGTAACTAAACATTTATTTTGATAACTAGACCCATGCAAGGAAAATACCTAATAGACTTCTTCTTCTTCTTCGTCTTTACCTAATAGAAATTTTAACTCTTTTTTTTACTTTTAGATATTTACAATTTGTATAAACCATAACTTATAAGGAAAAGTAATAAAAAACTCCTAAAATTGCCATTTTCAAGGAACTATGTTTACACATAATAATGATTATGTTTTTAATATATGTATGTGTAGGTTCTTATTATACGAGTAACTACGTCTTAGAAAGCTTCAGCCCTAAAAACATAAATTGCATCAGAATAGTAACTGAAGTTGCAATTATCGGTAATAGTTATTAATTATTCACCCAAGCCGCTCCTGTGTCAAGTGCCGTTAGCAATTTAGTCGCCCGGTTTGAAGAGGGATTACATGGCTCTGTCATACAAACCCACGCTACACTCCAAAACACTCACTATACTTACCTTACTTACCTCATAATATATACACACAAAAACAAATAATAATTTATATCCGTTTCTATACAATGAGCAGGCAAGCTTGCCATTTACTCATATACTTTTATTCAAACAGCGAATTAATGGAGTAGTTTCGTATTTAGGCTATTAATTATTCACCTCGATGCCGCTCTTTGGCTCCGTGTCGAGTACCGTCAGCAGGTTAGTGGGCGCGCGGTTGGGCGTCACGGCCGCCACTACGGACACAGTCGCGCCCACAGTTTCCAGCGGCTTCACCCCCGTGTCACGTAGCAGGCACAGAACGTATGTAGCGCTGTATTTCAAATTCCAATTCTCGCGGATTGGCTGCAAATAATTGATTTGTTAGCTCAACTTTTAGTGGCTTCCGAACGATGTAGGTATTGTGAGGTAAATCGATGTATTTTTTAAACGCTTCGAGTGGAAATAGACTATTCTAGTGTTTCAATTTGTATCCAACTGTTTTTAGTTTATTTTCTAAATATTTTACATAAGAGGCGATTATTTTCAACTAGCAATATTTTTAGAGCTTCCATAGTGTGTTTCAAGAACCAAAACAACAAAGTAAATGTTCTTCTGCCTTCTGACCTCAATATTATATGACAAGTATGTCTCATATTTGTAATGTGTTTTAGATATGTAAATCTCATTTCAACTTTTTCTAAACTAATTTCTCTATAATCTAAAAGTCAAGTACAATAGAAATACAGTGGAAGGTTCTGCAAGAGTTCTCTTTGACACTAACCGATGCGGTAAAACATGTACTGCCACGCAGTATGGTTTTGGTCAACCTATTGTATTTTTCCAGAGACCAATGTATATGTTTAAGGTATGAGCCCTCAGAATAAGGCACTATAGAACTGCATACCTTGACTCTGGCTTTAAGTGTGAGTGTGCGGTTGTCCGGCAGCCACATGCGGCACACGACGGCATCAGCGCCTCGGGTTTTTGTAGCGGCAATAATTCGGATTGCCGCCACCGTCCTCCTCTCCACGTACGCTGAGTACACGTAAAATCTAAACCTGAAAACATTCATACGTTCCACGTAATTAATACGTCTATTCATATCGATTACGAATTCGAAACTGTGATAAAATGATAATATTTATGAGTAAGGGTAATGATTGACTTAGTGATAAACGAGCTTCATATCGATTTTTCCCTTTTCTAGTTACAAGATAAACCCACTAATTGCTACTGATTTCTAGATTAAAGGTAATTTAAGAAATAAGATATTATCCCCCGAAAACAGACTAGACAATCAACATTTAAACGACAGTAAACAGCTAAAATTTCTATAAAATATAATGAACCATATGAATTTACACGCAAATCCATCAATTACTCTGTTATATATAAGGACAAAGCGTTTATTCTATAAAGGCCAACAAAAGATCAATACGACAATTATAGCCATAATGTATATTGCAAGATATCATCAAACATTAGGTACCTCAATGCACAAATTCAGTGCACATGTAAATCATTCTCCTTTGGCAATATAATCTTATACAGCTTTATATTACTAATTCAGGTATTACAAGCCATTTTAATCTAACTAATATTATAAAAGCGTAAATTTGCGAGTGACGATAACCACGGATCGTGTCTACTTACTTGTAAAAAAGGCAGTTATAGTTAATTATTATAATCGAAAGTAACTACATAATAGATAAATGTAGGTGTTTATAGTTATTTATATACTATATAAAATCGATGTTCAATATTTAGACAAGAATAAAATATCTCTAAGATAGTCTATAGCTACTCAATAATGATAAAGTCCATGATCCGTGCACCTTCATATCCCAGATGCAAAGGATAATTTCACAGCTGAACTGTTTTCTATACGGAAATGACAGTCCTAGAATAGCGATCAGTGGGAAATGGAAAACACGACATCCACAACAAGACGGAACGAAGGAAATTGTTCTTTACAACTGGAAAATGAACTGCTGAGTAACAGGACGACATAAATACAAAAAGTTGTCAGACATCGGCAAAAACTTTCATACATCCAGCGATCATTCTTACTTATTGTCGGCATTTTATTTAGGTCAAGCACGCACTTTAGTAAATTATAATGGACAGAAAAACTTATTAGTCTTTATTGGGTAATGTTTTAGGATTTGTCTTGCAGGATTTTGGGCTTACTATAATAATATATAATACATTTTTATTTTTCTTTATCGTCGTAAATATGGCTTATTTAAAGTTCTCATCTGGGCTTACTTTTATCTTTTTGCAATCACAAGATAAAATAACCGATATGTTTGCGACAACGGTTTATTTGGCACATGTTTCCAAATATCTGATAAAAAAATTTTGAAGATATTAATAAGAATGTTGAAATCGAATAAATAGTATACCTAAGTATAAAAGAAGAGCGGTCTTCAAACATACCGTTTATAGATTTATACATATCTCATACAGATGTCGATCTACGACACAGCTTCCAAAGTCGGAAATATATTCCATTTTTTAACAACACAGCGGATGACGTCAGGGCCAATCTGTCGTTCCATCATGAATGCATCCATCCGCATTTCACGACACGAAACCATAAAAGCGACTGTGTACGACTATTGTAATTTAAATTTTGTAACACAAAACTTCGCGCTTATCAGTTTCGAATATAAATAACAATGAACATAATATAAATGTAAAGAATAATATTGTTCCAAGATTCTGTAAAATTTTGGTTTAGTTCAAATCTCAGTTACTAGTATTTTAATATTATAAAGAGGTTAAGTTTTTGGTTTGTGAGTGTAATGACAATCAATGATCACTGTGCTCCGGTCTGAAGGGCACTGTAGCCAGCGAAATTACTGGGCTGACGAGTTTTAACATCTGATGACTCAAAGTGGGGAGGGTCGGTGTAGTGCACCCCTGCCCGGAGTTGGGCTTTATAGCAAAGTTCCGGGTAGCACTGCATTGGCTATGGGCTGGCGTTACTCTTACCATCAGGAGTGCGTCCAGCTCGTTTCCCCTCTTCATATTATTAAAAAAAATTATGAAATTAATGACAAATGTCAAAAGTTATACTCGAAAAATATGGGTAAAGAAAGATCTGGTATTACGCGGGTGAAAGCGAATAAATGGTAGACCTTAGATGGACGAGTCCGACTCTCACTAGTCCGTTCTGCACTGCACACTTATTATCAATGTCACTTATACCCGCCATTCGTTTGAAATATCTTATAAAATAAAATAAAAACACTTATCGTATATTGAGCGGATTTACGTAAATCGTCTCTCATTTTCAGTAAGCAAATTTACATAATGCGTATTAAATATGACAAAGTCTGCTCAGTTTCAAGGCACGTGGCTCTCGTGTAATCTCATGAAGAGATCCAGTCGTAAACCGTTTTTAGTTCAGTTTTAAGTATCTGTTCTATAAAAGTAACCGGAGTAAAACTTTATAATTAAAGTTGTAAGTCAGGAGGCTTCAGGGAGAATTCTGTTTTAAATTGCCTTGACTAATTTCGCTGTAGTTCACTGTATAAAATTGCTATCCGAGTTTCGGTATATAAAACTTTACTTCTTACGTCACGTTACTTGATATTCACATTTTCTTGGATAGATGGAAATTTTTATGAAATTGTGTCTGTTCACTCGAGATCCACATTCGCCTAGATAATAATATACATTCATTCCGATTGCCCAGAACAGTAATGCAAAAAAGATGGTTCAACAATTTCAATATTATGATATGTATACATAACTACCACATATTTTTTTGTTTAGTAAGAATAAAAAAAATACATGCTGGTGCTTAAACTGAAGGCATAGTTCGATGCTAGGGTAGATAATAAATTTATTGGGCGAAGGATTGGGTAATAAATAATCGTCTTAACTAATCCCTAGCTTAATTATATGAATAACTGTTGTCCGCGACTCCGTCCGCATGGACTTTCATATAGACTGACCCCCCTTCCTCCCTTATAACCCTTTTTTTCCAGTTAAAAATTAGCTTATATTTTATCTCAGGCTCTAGACCATCTGTGTACCAAATTTCATTACAATCGGTTCAGCGGTTTGGCCGTGAAAGCGTAAAATTATAAAAACTTTTAACCCCTCGCGCAACCTTTTGGGGGTTGATTTAAAAAAAAGTAGCCTATGTCCTTCCCCAGGCTTTAGACTATCTTTGTACCAAATTTCGTTCTAATCGGTTCAGTAGTTTTAGCGTGATGGAAAGACAGAGAGACAGACAGAGTTACTTTCGCATTTATGATATTAGTAAGGATTTGTTATAAAAGGCCCAATTCATCGTCATGAAATTTTGTATAATAAAACAGAAACCAACTTAAAATAAAGTACTGGTGTTTATATGTAAGTAAAGTTAAGTAACTATTTATGACGCTTGTCGTTGTGTCTCCTTTCCATTCCCTATACGTGTTAATAATAAATGATATATCCCTATACTTTGTTAACTATCTGCTGCAATTATACAGCTATATCACGTATGTTTCACAGCTTCAGCGCTCTATCATATAGCAGTAAATGATAGTAATGTTGTGTATTTAGAGAAGGGACAGTTACTATAGCTCACCGCGTTTGCTCGACGCAAACAGACAAGCTCTAGTTTATGTCAGCCGCATTTGCCTTTAGGAACTTACTTATAAATGTGTAATGAATATGATTCGTATTGAGTTTCGAAACTATCTACGTTTCATATTTCCATATTAAATCAGTCTATTTAAGTAAAGTCTTTCACATTTGCTCCGCATTTATTTATTCACAGTATTAGTACGTAGATGCCGTAACCACATTTAAATGTTTATACATTCGAAGTGAAAAATATGGCTACGCAAAACAATGGAAACAGCTGTTTATTTACTTTTGTAAGTAAATTAATTCTTTAATGACCATGTTTCGGTTCAATTATACTTGGTCGTATTCTTGTATTCATAATGGTTTTATGATAATGACATACCTTAAAGTAGAAGTAATGTTTTTAGTAGGTAGTCAAAAAGAATTTTAAACAAAGTGCCCCGTTACAGCTTTAAGAGTCTAGAGCCTGCAAGGTTAGAACGCCTTGGGTTAGCCAGCTTTGACCTAAAAACTTACATGCTTAAAATATACACTTACACAGAGTCCATTAAAAAGGTGTTTATTTTAAGAAAAACCTTATAACATACAGTAAAATGTTATATGAATTGGGCTATGATCATCCGTAAAACTTATTATTCATGTTATTTTACTACTATGACTTCTATCTAAACTATTTTTTATATAGATATTTGTCATGTTAAATCGGTAAAATTCTATCGGCGTTAATTTTGGCATCCGTTACTCGACCGTTATTTTATATACCCTATATTTACTGAACTAGGAACGCTTAATATGTTTAATTTGAATACAGATTGTTAATATTTTTCAAATTGTATAATCTTACGATATAAATTACGTGTCACGTTGCTTGTCCGCGATTGACTCCTAAACCACTGGACCGATTTTAAATTAAATTTTCACACCGTGTGCATTTTGATCCAACTAAAATGATAGGATAGCTTACATGTCAATTTATTACATGCATAATATATCCGAGCGAAGCCAGGGCGGATCGCAAGTTTATTAAAAAAAAACAAACAAAACTAACTCCTCCTTTTTTCCTGGCTAGAAAAATAACTACACGCTAGCTAAACAACTTAAGACCTTGATTACAATTGAATTATACCATACTTAATATCCAAGAATATCTTCAAAGCACGTTCTGCTATCTAAATCCCCATTCAATAACAGCGCGGTCGGAGGAATTTTCCCACATAACGTTCCCGCTTGTACTTATAGCCACATCACCATTTATTTTCACACGAGTGTACTGAAATATTTTTCGCTTCCGGCACAGTTGCTAAGTAAGAATTCGTGTTAACACAAGAAATATCGAGCCATCCCTTTGGGAAAATTGCGAGCTATATTAAACACACGTTCGTAGTAGCCAACAGTTCATATTAGTAGAGATGACATGGGTTTGTCTCCCGTAGCCTCATACAACGTCAAATAAGTTTATTATATTCATACAATCAACGGACTTATGTTATGTTACTTACTTTATATATTATACATACACCGGAAAAACTGACTAAAATATGAAGTCCTTCATATTACCTACATATTTATAAATACAGTTTTTCAGGAAAATATTTCTTCTGCTATTTAATTTATTCCATCCAATACAAAATAATTTCATAAACAATATTAGTTAATAGGTAAAACTCGTTGAAAACAGAAAAAAGTAGGCATTTTAAATTAATCGAATGGCATAGGTGAAATCGCTCAACCTTTTAATCTCTTAAAACTCCGACATAGCTCGAGCATCAAAGCAAAACGCACTCGATAAAAACTCGGGATTAATTTATGAATTTATTGCTAGGAATATGTAAGCGTCACACTGAAATCAATACCGAGGTTGCGGTTTTATAAAAGGATTCG
Source organism: Eurema mandarina (assembly GCA_018238005.1). Taxonomy (NCBI): domain Eukaryota; kingdom Metazoa; phylum Arthropoda; class Insecta; order Lepidoptera; family Pieridae; genus Eurema; species Eurema mandarina. The sequence goes on along the minus strand of DWAJ01005268.1, from coordinate 2,129 downwards.
CCGTCCGCGTCGGGCGAGGCGACCATCAATCTCACGTGACGAGATTAAATTTGTTTGAAAAATATTTCAGTTTAAGGTAATTACGGCGCAATTCAATAAGGACACGAAATCCAATAACTTGTCAACGTTAAACGTTCGTACCTTGAGGAAAATGCAAATTCCGAGACACTAATTAAATTCCATCGAGCAGATCTCATCCATTAAAGGTACCGTCTTCCTTCAGTACAGTCGACGCGACGTAGCGTGTGCAATTATGTATATGTCGTAAACGTAGGTCTTATTAAATGACATTATGCATACGACGCTAAGACACTTTACATCGTAAGGCTGTGAAAGCCGATATCCATCATACTTTATGCAACATATAATACAGTGCGAGTAGGTACTTTATGTACATATTACATTTATATATCAAATACTCGTTAATAAGGGGTATAGTATTCAAAACCTTGGCTCAGATTACGGCCTACAAGCTTATCAAATTTTTACTCGCTACGAAATATATGAGATAAAACTCAGCGTCTTTTGACAACAAACAACGTACGTTATCCTAAATATGAAGGTATACGAAGACACGACGCTATCAAATATGTAAGCCGAGCTCTATTATGGAACAGATGTTCGTATAAATATCATAGCATCAAAAGTATGTACATATTTGTGAATGTGAGGATTAAGGAACCATGTTATTCTACAAAAGATTTGAGATTTTGTCGGTGCCAAGTAGTACCTAGATTTGTTTGTATAAATAAGGAATATTTAATCTATCACATTATTAATCAAATGTCTGAACAATCTAGACTCATGGTTCACGATTAAGCACGCGAAAATTACAATACCCCGTAGAATGTGTTATAACGAAAATTAACTTAACCTCATGTGTAAAAAGATAATTCCTAAGATTAAAGTCATCAGAAGATAGGTAAATAATTAATTAAAGCTATCTCTATTAAAATCTAACTATTAGTTTATTTAGGCTTATATTTATTTGGATTAGGATTGTAAACATATAAGTCAAGTTTGGTGTGCATATGATAAATAGTTTTGAGTTATGAATGCATCATAAGTGGCTCCGAGCGGTTCGTGTAAATATACACACGGCAGCTTCCCCGACGTTCGATCTTGGCTAAGTACGCCGCCACGTGACTCGAACGAGCGTCGTATTTTCAACTATGATGATGTATTTAAACTGAATTATCCTTTAACATTTTACAGAAAGGCAAATAAATGAGATATAAATATACTGCGTTCCATTTTTGTTTGATGAAAGTATGTGTATACTTACTTATATTATAAATGCTTAATAGTTTATATTATATAAGCTAAGTTTTATCATGCAGGTAAGTTGGACCATAGATTAATGAAGAAGACACTTTTTCTGGTACTGAAGGATGGACACTTTGCGTGTGAAACTACGGGTCGCAGCTGGCGTAAAATAGGATAAATAAAGCACTTAGGCCTTACATTTCACCATTCTGTTATTTTCTAGAGAATTCACCAACATGTTTCATACCAAAATGACACAGATTAGAATAGCAAAACGGTATCAAATGGCGCCTCAGGAAATTATGTCACTTCAACACACAGTAGATTAAGCGTGAACGTGAATCCTTTGCTAGTGGACGAGGACTTAAGAATTCAGTTTGAGCGCGCCAGTCATTACACAAACGGTAATCCTCTGATGAGCAGTTTATGCTCAGTAGGATAAATGTTCAAACAGGGTTATATGTATATATGTTACAGTTTATAGTTAGAACTAGTTTGTAGTTAGAACGCGTTTTCCCTAGTTAGAACTAGTTTTTACTTAACCCCTTTGTTAAAACTAGAATTGACTAATGTCTGAATATAATATCGACTAAAAGAAACTTTTAGCGAACATTGACTTATATTTAGTTGCCAGTATGACAATATTAATTATAAGTAGGTAAATAAAATAATGAAATAAATCAACAGAACACAACCATAAAATTTCAAAAAGAAACCTAACCTAACCTAACCTACTTACCTACCTACCTAAAAGTGCGATGATCAGGTGATGCCTCGCAGCCAATCAGAATAAGGTATGATGAACTCTAACATCGGTCGGAACAGTTTTAACTAAATCGCTTCGGGAAAACGCATTTCGTATT
>DWAJ01005267.1:0-11727 GCA_018238005.1 Eurema mandarina | reverse complement strand
TCCCCCACCGATGTAAAGGTATATATCACATAACATTTTTTTCTTCTTATCATCTAAGCTTTGCATCCCAATAGGTCTCTACGACGCTCGAGTAAATCCCCATTTAGCCTCGTGGGCTCCCCTACTATTAAACGGCATTAATCTTTTCCGATTTTCATTATTTAAATAGAAGTCCGCCCATAATAACTATTAATAACTAATTAACATATTATATAAAATCACTCTATATATTTCAAAAACCAGTTCAAAATCCAATGCGTACTTTAAAGGGCTAAGAGCAGACATAAGGATAAACATATATCGAAAGAGATTTTTATTCAAACCACAATTTATAAGGCGAATTAAACACGGTTTTCTGGCAGATATGTGATATGTAAATACGTGTTACATTTGTTTTCAGCTTAACCGCTTGCGTAACTGCGAAATCGTCTGCGAATTTATTGCGACAGATTAACAAAGGATTATTGCTATGGTCATTGTTATGTTTAAGTTATTATATTGGACGTTAATACGCCATTTATTTTAGTATTACGTATCGAATATATTATATGGAAGAAAAATAAAAGTCAAAGTCAACAGTATATTTATTCAAATAGGCTACATATAATTTAATGTAATTTGTAATAGTACTCGCATCTAATAACGATCTGATAGTTTCATAGGTCGCTACAGAGGTCTGAAATATCCGAATATTTCGTTACAGACTATTCATTGAAAAACTTTTTTTACAATAAAGCTAGCTTAGCTCAGACGGGCTGCTTTTATTGCAATTATTAATGATATCATTATTTTTATGTTAGTAATATGAATGCTAAGCAGGTTCCGAGGTAGTTCTTGACATCTAGCCAGTATTGGGTATTTCCATACAGAATATCTCGGCGGTATTGTGGCGACGCATTATGTCATCGTTCCGGTCATATGGTTTTCAATTCCTATACATGGCTTAGTTCGCTATAAAGGTAAACTGTAGAATATAACATAAAAACAACATACAAAATGATCTGTTTACCCTATAGGGAATTCTTGTTTTTTTGTAACATTGCAAGTAATAACAGCTTTTTTATTTTATTTATTTATTACAGTCCTGTTGGCTTGTGATGATTTTTAATGTTGGAAATGTTATCTCATCGAATTTTGCTTCAATAAATATTTTAAATTTTACAATTTTATTAAAAACCAACAGTTCCACTTTTTCGGCTCGATAAGCGATTACTTCTGCGTTTTTTTATAGCAGCCTTGCGAATCCAAGCCATTCTTTTAAAAGGAGGAAGAGAAGAACCTGTAAAAATATATGAGATTGGAAACAGAAGTCTTTATACCGCTAGTAACACAATAACAACTTTATTAAGACACTAGTACAAAGTGCAATATATTCTAGCTTCAGAATGGTACCGTCCCTATTCAAGCCAGTCCATCTCCGTCTAACAGTATGGCTCAAGAACACAATGACACTTCTATCGAAACATAATAACTAGCGCTTATATGCCATGCCACGTCTTCCTATACCAAGCCATGTATTTAAACACCTTGTAATATTAATGACACAATCGTGCACTCGTCGTAAACGACCGCTATGATACAATAACTTATGAATTAAACGGAACGCAAACTGTACATACAAATGATATCAAAACAAAACACTAACGCGATCTCTATTCAGCTACACTACGGAAGCGCATATCGCCTGGACAAATCTATGCACGGCAAATGTAAGGTTGTATGTATAAATGTATGTTGGAATTTCAACAATATTTCAGTTCGTCTGAAAAACAGTTTATGCTTTTTTGGGAACGTGGGTCCAACATTTGTAACAACCTGGATTTGACAAATTACAAACTTTTATTTTTTATTTCCTTTTATTAAAGCCTTTTTTCGAAATAAAAAGTTCCGACGTACCGAATTTCATAAGAATCAAGTCCATGAGTTTTGGAGCCTATTCATCAAATAATACTATATAATAAAAGATATCGTTAATAATAAATTGCAATCTATTATCACTGAAATTCAGTTTCTATTAACTTTACTTCGTTCGAAGCTTCATGTCATCGCATTCTTCTTTAAGAGCTTTTAAGCTAACATAATTTATGACGTCACGATGGGTTAGGGAGTGACCCAGTTCCAGCCTGCAGGTCATACATCACATTGCGTATGCATTATGGAATTATTAATTAATATAATGGGTTCGATGGAACAAGTGAGTTTCATGATTCATCCCAAGATAGGCGGATGGAACGATATGGGTCAGTTTTTGTAGACAATCATATTTGCGATGAAACAGTTGTGCTACTGTTGTTATAATAAAAGATTTTATATATATTAACTTTAAAGTAACATATCTTTGCAAAATACGCGGTGTTTACTGGATAAGATATAACCTCCTCCTTTTTTGAAGTCGGTTAAAAGGGGATAGTGGTTTAAAGCCTTCAAGTACCCTCAGAAACAATAACATATTGACATTTTCAATTACGAATTCATCGAATTGTCTTCACACCTTTTTTTCATACCTTTCTCATACCCAGGTACCCAGTGCCCAGGTTTAAGTTATGAATAAAATATTTATAAGAAGGTAGTACTAACTGAATTGCACGTGTTTATATCCTTGACAGCTCCCGAGTCTAGTAGATCGACGACGGTGTCCAACTGTCCCGCCCGCGCCGCACGAAGGAACGCTGTGTTCGGGTCTATCTGTAAACAAAAACACAATTTAATTAAATATTTTAAACTAAGAATATTTTTATTCTTTAAAAGCTTTATTGAAGTTTCAAAATAGAACATAAATTTCATTCTAAAATATGACGCTGGCTGCATAAGCTTTTCTTGCACCTTTCGTCTATGATATTGAAACTGCGTATTAAAAATAAAAATACGACTTTTATGGATGAAAGAGACATTACTTTGTTCCAAGCCTCCCCGATATTTCTTAAGTATTACAATAGGCTACATTTATATAGTATAGCTTAAATTTTATAATTTGTATTTCTAATTTTATTAAAATGTGTTATAAGCATTGGAAATAAACGGCTTTATTTTTAGTATTAAATTTATATATAAGTACATTGATTACTATAAAACATCTTAACAATAATTTTTCTTTGGTTAAGTAGATATTCCCTAATTAGAAAATTACGAATATAATGATTATTTAGTACGTTTGTCACAATATTTATAATTCAAAATTTTATTTTTAAGAAACATTGTAATTTTGACTAAATTAATATGCTTTTATAGTCCACTAAACAAAGTTAAGAAAATAATTAGATTTCTATAATACAAATGACTAACGGTATACAAGTATAACTTATAAGAGATTAGTTTTGTCAATTTGTTCCGTGTTCGTCACACGTAGTTCAGAACGAATAAAAATTCCTATTTAGTGCCGCGTTTTTTTAGTCCAAAAAGCATTTATTCATTATATCGCATGTACGTTTACATTTAACTATGGAAATCTTATAAGTAATTCATAAAAACCTTAAAGCCTAATAAGCCTTTAACTAAACTAAGCTAAGAAAGCTCTCTTAGGTTTAGTGTTCGCACCTTTTTTTTCGCAGTGAAAAGGCATTAATGCCTTCGACCCGGAGATGGGGGGTCACCCGGGGATATGTGGGGCTCCCGAACGCTCAACGCCGACGTTAATCGCCGACGAATCACTGTGTCCGGTATACCCACCTAAAACACTGCGGATTGCCTTCAGCCGTTTTCCTGAGAGGAGTGTCCCGGATCTTTCTAGCACAGGACACCTCACGACCGGCCGGTCTAATTTAGACCGGACTTACATCACTTAGTGTTCGCACCTATGTTATGCATGTACTTCTAATTATCTATACATATAATAAAAACGTAACGAGTCCCTGTCCGTACATGGAAGATACATGAGAAAAAATATTACAGGAGACCTTTATTAACGCAATAGAACCCAAAACAATGATTTATGGAATTTTTGTCTGTTTGTCTATTTGTTTAGTCTCGGAAAGGGCTTATCCTATCTAGATGGGGTTTTCAATGATATATAGTGGTTAACTTATATTAACATTTAGTTTTTAATTCATGTCAATTGGTTGATAAATAAAAAAGTTATGGCAATTAAAAGAGTCACGTTGAACTCGGTGAACGTTTGTTGGCGCGGGTTAGGCATTTTCAAAAATGCTGCCCAATGTCACTATTCTACGCGAGCAAAGTCGCTGGCACAGCTAGTTAAACATATAAACCTTCCCCTGGAATCACTTTATCTATTTAGAATTAGCATCAAAATCTTTTGCGTAGTTTTGAAGATTTTAGAATACATAGGGACATTCACATAGTAAAAAGCGACTTTGTTCTATACTATGTAACGATATATATGTATATATAGCGTAGCTACGGCTAAGCCTCTAGTCTCTAGTAAGCAGTACCTATCCCTCTCAAATCAAGTGATCTCACAGTACCTAGTACCTTTGTGTGTAAGTTCATTCGCACCTGGGATCGTGCTTCGAACTGTCACGGTCGTTTTAGAAACTTTTTTCGTGTAAAAACTTTTTTATCCACGAACTCAGAACTAAGTGATTTTGATACGATTAGTTTTTGTATACGCCGGGTTACGAAATCGGTATAAAAAGACAGCTTTTGTTTGCGGAAAATTGTGCGGTAGGTTCAGTTTGTTTGAACAAGGCGAATGTTAGTGATACACTTACAAGTTACAACACTATAAACCTCTACGCTGTATTGGAATTTTTTTTGAAAATAAAATAAAGGACGAAAAAATCCAATTCAAACTATGTACCTACGTAATTTCGTCGATAATATATTAATAATTGTTCTACTTAACAATAGATACTTAATTATATGTTGTCTTTAAGTTTAAAACATGGCCATTGGTTTTATATACATATAGTATTAAGTTATTTTATGCATACAATTACTACTAATTAGAATCATAAACTACTCTTGGAATGAAAGAAAAAGGCAATGGCAATCCTAGAAATATAACAAATTACAGCTCTTCCACTAAGAAATACACTATAAAAAGTAACTGTAGATATTAAAACAAGTCTGTTATAATAAGTTACCACAAATACCCATCAATATCAGACAGTATTTCTTTGTTAGGTTTTTGTTACGTCGCTGTTTATTACTGGAAGAAAAACGCAAGAATGCTTTGTAACAAACCGACTTATCGATACATATTTTACTGTTCACACGATTCAGCGCATATCAATACTGCAAAAAACTTCGTATACTTGCCAGATCTAAGTGTTTGAAAAGCCTTCCTTGATTATTATAGACTTGTGTAGAATTAGAATTATCTTTTGCATCAAAATAACTAATTTATTGTAACACATTTTTAATCAAGTTAAAGTAATTGCGTGAGAAACTACTGCTTGTGAAATAAAGTATACATTAATTTTTATTTCCCTTTTATTATCATTCAAATGTCCTAATACCATATGAAGCGTATTACCTATAATCTATAATATCCTACTATCAATGCTAGTGGTATTTCAAATTAAAATACCCCATTCAAAATTAGGGCACACAGATTGAACGAATATTTGTGGGGCTTTGTTTCAAAAATTTCGATCAGTTTCCAAGTGTTTGCAACTATACTAATATATCGGGCTTAACATGTATAATGAAAAATCTAAATACGCATAATAACCCGCGGTTTTACTCGCATGTACACAGAAACCTTCTTTATTCACTCTATGAAATTAAAAAAACCGCATAAAAATCGTTCGAGTAGTAGTTTAAAGATTTAGTCATACATACCTACAGAATATAGGGACTTTGTTTAATACTATGTAATGAAGTGGTTTTCAAAATCCAAGAAACAAGAATTCCACTAAACAAAATATTTAGTATAAAAATCGTCTGAAGTGTTCCATAATTCCGTTAATATACTTTTGTCATCGACTGTACCTACGTGTTTTAATTCAATCAAACAAAAGCGAAGACTTTCTATCACTACCGCTTTATCTAACAACTGTTCGTATAAATCAAACGCAAACTAAACGCGATATCTTCAAGTTAAATCAAGTTAGTAACTAAGTAACGTTCGCTATCAGATAGTGCACCAATTAGCCAGCTTTGACAAGTTAGAGAAAGCTCGGCTAACTTAGTTTTAGATAACTTAGTATAGCTTTGTATAGGAATTTAATTAATTTATTTCACTTTGGTAATATTAAATTTGTTCAATTGAAATTGTTTTATGAATGACGATATAGTAGCATCTATATTTTAATTTTTCTATTCATATAATGATAATTAAATTACATGGCATATTTTATATCGATACATTATGAAAACCATTGGTTTTAGAAAATTAAACTGTATTCAACAGCCTTTTTATTTATAAGTACGAATGTAGCAATTCAATATGTTTTTTTAATATATATTTATTTTCTGACCACAATATTCATAACAATGAAAGGAAAATACAATGTTCATAATTTTAGTAACTTATTGTGGGAGACTGGTGCCTAAACTAAGCTTTTGGCCTGTATTTCAGGACACCAGGTCTCCCCCCAATACGACACAACAAAAATATCATAACATAATGAGAAAAAAATAAAGAAACTAAAAAATATATTATTTGAATATCGTTCGTTATTTAATAAAGCCTAAATGAAATGAAATAATTAAACCTAAGATTAATGTTAGGCATTTATTGGATGCTATGCGCTTTATAGCTTTAATCGTAGCAATAAAACCAAACGCATAAAGATTGTACGGATTAGTTAACATTGAGAATAGTAAATATTTGTAGCTACTTAAATTGAACTACTAGCTTAATATTGAATATGATCGCTTAGTTATTTTACTTCAAAAACTTTTGCAGTACATATTTTATATGGCAATCATAACGCAGAACTATCTCACCAAAGAAATCCTTCTTAAAATGCATATAAAACACGACGTTACATACATTGCTTTAATACACACAGTTTATTAATATGAATAAAAATAAAGCCTAGTAGAATAGCATCTGAAAATAATCTAAAATCCTACCAACAACCACAAAAAAAAACAAAAATATAAAAAAAAACACCACGTTATTCCAACATTGACACAATCACATCGAAAATAAAAACAACCAAAATTTAAAAATCGAATCAGCCAGCCTCCAAAATCTTAGCAACCAAAAAATGGTATCAACCAACCACCAGTGTTATCGAGTAGACGCGCCGGTCTATCGGCAAGATGCGCGCGCCGCACCACACCGCCATCGCGGCACTGCGCGCGCGCAGGTGTTCCGCTTCGCTGAACGCCTCTTATATTAAGCGGACTACTCACTTGCAGTTTAAGGTTTGAAACAATCCGATGGACGATATAATTAAACCTTATGGTAATACAGAAGTCTGGACAGTTGAACTCTAAGGAAATTGAATACTTAAACAAATTTTAATTACAAAAATCAGTTTAGTTAGAAATGCACAGATAAGCCAAAAAATAAAGAAACAGCAAAATTGGTGAATGTCATCTATCCAATTGTGTAATTTGGAAAGAAAATAATTCGATGGTCTAGTATAGTAATAATAAAAAAAAACTTTATAGACATTAAAGAGAAGAATTTCTAAATAAGTACTTTAACACTAGAATATCGGTTATTTTTGTAGGATTAAAATGCTCAGTTCAAACTTTTGGTATGTAGCCGGCTTTAGATGCCGAGCATTTGATTTGCATAGCAGAGAAGGCTTTTGTTAAAGAAAACGGGAGCTATCTCACTTTTTTAGATCTTATAAGTTACTATAAATAGAACTATTTAAAAGAAAACTTACAAAGTACCTGTACAAGTCGATCTGGATAAAATTACTTTATAGATGGGACTAATTAAGTAAAATTTTCATTCTATACATCTATGTACATATAATAAAAACTGTCTGTACATGGAAGATATACGACGAATTCCTTTATTAACGCAATAGAACGCAAAACAATGATTTTTGGAATTTTTGTCTGTTTGTCTGTTTGTTTGTGCACGCTAATCTCAGAAACGGCTTATCCTACCTAGATGGGGTTTTCAATGATATATTGTGGTAAGCTTAACTTAACATTTAGTGTTTAATTCATGTTAATCGGTTGATAAATAAAAAAGTTATGGCAATTTAAAGAATCACGTTGGTTGCTTGGTTAACGTTTATTGGCGCGGGTTAGGCATTTTCAAAAATACTGCCCAAAGTCACTTTTTAACGCGGGAGAAGTCGCGGGCACAGCTAGTAACAAATAATATTCTAACATCATGAGTCCAACACTTTCATTACCATACATAGCTACTAATATACTTCACTTAAATACGTAGCCTGTAGGAGTTAATATTCCAACTCAAACAACACTACACACTAACGTTTCACATCAAAAGCACTATCATCTAATCGCCAGCCGTTTGATAGATGAAAAGATAATACGTTGCAACGAGTGTAGAAATTGTTGAGCATTACATATAATTGCTGTGCAATTGTCTTCGTGGGGAGGGGCGTATAATGGGAACGACGCAGGGTCATTACATTGGCAAGGAATGCTTATCATTAGAGGAAGGGTTTACAGATTGTTGTTTTGGTTTGGATTCTAGATATAAAAGTCAATTTTGATATGGAAGACAAAACTTTCGACACAATTGCAAAAAATATCTAGAACAGTAGAAACTTTCAATTTAAGATCATATGTCCTCTGGATGGGGCAAAGGGTGCAATGCGTGGTCAATCCAATCTGTCTTTAATGTCTCGTTTGACTCTCTAGGTCTTACCAAGGATACCAAGGTCTTAAAAGATATCCACTTCGTATATTCTAAGACCAAAAGTATTCTAACATAAAAACTGCAACGTAACTAAAGCATTACCATATTCTTTCGCTATTGTATTATATGATTAATAGCGAACAAAAACTTATAATGAGCATCATTATCTTCGCTGCATATCAGATGCCGTTAGAGCTTGAAGTATGCAATATGTATTACGGAAGGGACTATCGTAATGACGAAGCCAAGAGAAATGTGTATCACTAGCTTTGCTCAGCAGTTTCGCTCCCGTAAAAACGAATTATTTTTTAATGGTTATGAATTTTCAAATCAATACAAGAATTACAATTCTACAATCGTTAGATTTTAAAAGATCGATTTTATAATTATATCATGGTACAAATAATAATTAAGATTCTAAGTTTGGTAAAGCAATGCCATCATAATTTTTCACCACCACTTTATTTGTTTTACTTAAGTCTTTATTGAACCGGGCTACATATATTAACACTTTAATCTTCGTGTGCAGTGCAGTAATGATCACCGGTTCATAAATCAGGCTCTACAGAGACGAACCGGCAAGAAATTCTGAGTCGCTCTTCAGAGTTTTAAGTTAAAAAAATGTGGGTACTATTGCCAAAGAGAAAGACGACTACATGTTCTGATGACCTATAAATTGATACTCAAAGCAAAATAATTTGTCTGATATCTGCACCAAATCGTAATCTCATTTTCATTGTACCTTTGAAACATCAATCACTTTTGAATCTACACCAATTTTACTTTCTCTTCGAGATATACTTGATTATGATAAAGCTTTTGTGTTTCAATGCTTTCATCTATCGTAGCACCTAATATTACAGTTTTAGAACGGATTTTAAATCAAATTAAGTTATTACCCGGTATTAGTTTCGTAAAAGTATTTCCTTAATGGATTGCAATCGATTAATAGACATTATACAGAACATTCGTAAGGTCTTCATTGTATATATCTCATTTAAAGATATTCTGTCTGCTTGTTCCTTTTTGACGCATGACTAATGAATGGTTGAAATTTGGCATGAAGGTAGGAATTAGAACCTCAAAATCAACACATATGATACTTTTTATTCATTATTGCCACTAGGACCGAAAACAACGCATGTATAACCGCGAGGATCTTTCGGAGGATAGATTCAGCTGGTAGGCCCCAATCTTAAATCATCGCAAATAAAATAAAACGTCGTAGAGTCGTTACGCCCCACCGTTCCAAAAATCTCTCAAGCAAGACACCGTTACACGAAAAGGTAAGCCCTTCTTACTTAGTAGGACGTGCCGCTAACTACGATAACTTAAGTGCTTTGTCACGATGCTCTTTGATTAGCTTATTGCTGATAGCTTATTAAACTTCAGCCATTTTTTTTTAAATTCAAAACTGTAGAGATAAATGGCAGAATTTTCGGAAAATCTGAAAGCAAATATTGTTGTATATACATACATATATGTAATACACTTTTATAATCATACAGTAACGAAGGATTTGAAAAAGGATGTACAATACTGCTCTCTCATCAGTCTAAGGAAGCCATTATTTGGTAAAAAATAAACATAACAATATCTAAAACAGAATTTACATCACACTTTATTAATATACGCTTAACCTTTCAACGGAAGAACAAAAGAAACGCCACTGTCCATTCTAGCCAGTCAATTTTCCAATCCGAATCAAATCAAGCGTAACATCTTAAACTTCCTTGACAATGATTTACCAAAGTCATGTTCAAATAGTCAATTAAATCCGTCGTAATTACTCAGTCTACACCCACACACCCATCTATCAACACACACTCATAGGAAACACCAATTGTACGTACATACATATGAAGATATGTATGTAGCTGCAAATAGAGGAAATCAGGATTGATTTGCAGAGGTAGGAAGTTTTTCTGACACGAGTTGTTAATTATAATCTGGGATAACTGAATTTGACTGAACGTTCTGAAAAACTGGCTATGGAATTTCGATCCAAGCAAAAAGTTCATCTTTATGTTAGTATGTTTATATGTTTACTTGTTTTATCTTTACCACAACCATTGTACCATTATCTTTTTAAATTCTTGGAGCTTTTAGATTAAATACTTCCATCTTCGCATCATCAGTTATAATTACAACAGTAAACCTATTACCATTGATTTAAATTAATATCATAAAACTGCATAGCGCAATATTTACATCAAATTTAATATATTCTTTATTATAATAAATTCAACCAAATGTAATCTATATATCTTATGCCATTAAAACTATATTCGTTTAACCAACTTCTCTTCCGGAGGATGCAGACCGCTAGTTCGGTCTCAAGGGTATCAATTGTCACCTGCAGCTATCCGATGGCGGAAAGGAGAAAGGCTGATATAATTCAATCATGAGGGGTCAATCATCAATATGCTGGCCTGTATAGGGTTTAAGTACTGTCCTTATACGAATTTGAATTAAGTTTTTTATGATCCGATTCCGAGGCAATTGTCAGGGTCTTTAAATATTATGTAATCATCATCATCATCATCATCTCAGCCTATCCCTGTCCACTGCTGGACGTAGGCCTCATTCAGGGTGCGCCAAAGCTCCCGGTCCTCTGCCTTCCGCATCCAATCCCAGCCTGCAACCTTCTAATATTATGTAATAAAATAATCTATTCTCTCAGTCCTGGCGTAGTTCTGCTATACCATACACTTATGTAAGCTTTCAATATTTTTTTGCCTAAAACCTTTTTAAATAAACAAAACAAAAGGAATGCATCTGTTTCTTTAATTCTATAATCTCAAATTGATTCGTACCTCCTTAACAACAAGGCCGGCAACACATCTGTGAGAACTCTAACGTGGCGCTTATTGGCGATGATTACTTAACATTAGAATCCTCTCCTGCTTGTTGTACGAATAGAATAAGACAAATTCAATTTAAAAATTCATGGTAACATTCAAACACTACTAATACTTGAATAACATGAAACACTCGCCTTCAACGATCTTTTAGCGCAA
>DWAJ01005266.1:0-11727 GCA_018238005.1 Eurema mandarina | reverse complement strand
GTAATGAGAAAGTATGAAAGTCTGTCTTATAGAAACTGTTATAAAATTTTGCAGAAATGCAGTTGCAGCATTGAGAAGCAAACAAATTAAGATTATTATTAAATTTTTAAATTATACAAGATATTGTTATTGGTAGCATTACTTATAACAGTTTGCCTGGAAGAAATCACTTTATGCAAAGTCTCGAAGACATATCGTAAGCGCGATTCAGAACTCGGTGCATTAGTAGTGTTCGCTTCATTCTCGATATTTCAATAGGACACAATATGCAAGGAAGTTAATACTTAGCACTTTATTGAGTATTCCAGTGCAAATTGATGACCCTAATAGGACAGTATTGCAGTATTATTGACTTCTAAGAACTCTTACGTGGCTTTGATATGTGTAGGAGGAAAAGTCGGTGTTACCAGCCTCATACAAAAAAAAGCGTCAAATAATGACAACGCCGGACCATATTTCATAGAATAAAGGATTAAACAAGGCTTGAAATTCTTCTTATTTCCTTTTCTCATTGATAGGAAAAATCCAACCCCCCTTTTTTAAAAGCAATCGTAAGATACTTAGCTTGACTACTGTTGTGTACGAGGTCTTGAATTGTAAAGCACACATAGTAAAGTATATGACATCACTATGAATTCAATATGGCGGAACACCCAAGATGGTGGACCTTTTTTTCTGGCTTGCTGATTATCGCTCAATTAATTGAAATAAAATCTTGTTTTTTTTTTAAGTTTTTCATTTTTTTTTGTTATATGATAGGAGTACAATAGACAACAGAAGAGAAATAGGAATTATACTGAATTGACACAATTAAATGCAGCGATTGCAGCATTAATAAAGGCGATCATATTACGGAGATTCGTAGAACCACACTAACACAATCAAAACGATAGAAAATGAATATATAATTCTGTGTTTTATCTTGTGTAATGTGTCTGTTACAAACAAATGTCGATATAGAGTCTCTTCCCGCATTAACTGTTGTAGTTTGACCAAAACATACTGTGGCTAACCCGGATATAAATTCCCATTTTTATACGGTGTATTAGATATAAACAAATCACCGAATATATACACGTATAGCACACACTAATATTTACTGTACGTGTGTTTTTATAAAAATAAACAAATAAAAAAGTTTTTTGTAATTAAAATTACGTATGTTAAACTCGACACAACTAGTAGAAAATGCAAAGCTTTTATTTATTACATAAAAAGTTATTACAAATACAAACAGTATATAAAAAAATATATAAATAAATTTTCGATATAAGACGCTCATGTCTGAAATGTTGAACCGATTTTAATAGGACTCGATACACTAAAAGGCATAAATTTCAATAATCGAGTTCCAATGGGACTAGAATTTATGGTCCACTGTTGTTTATAATAAAACTCTTAGTTTAGTGACGATGGGGGTTAAAATGGCGATGTAAAGGATGTTCTAGAAGATTCTGGATATATATCAAATGTATAGAGGTTTATATGATTTTATTATCTAAACAATTAATAAAATAGTATAGGCACAAAAATTTTGAGGTTTTTCTATATTTTTTATGGAATCAGATGGAAATTTATTTTTAGCTACCAAGAATCGTTTCTGAGTTTGATAGCTATTCGGAAAGAAATCATTTTGGTAGCCATTGTTATTAAGTTACATTGTTACTTACATACAATTACAAATTCTGTAGTTATTTGAATACAAAATCTTTACTACAAAAACATTTTAGCAGCTTAAAATAGAAATATCCTTTCAAAATTTTTCAATACAAAAATCTCCGTATCCTTACTTATCTAGTCTATACCTACGCAAAATCTTATCAAAATTCGTCCAGATGTTATTGCGGGAAAACATCTCTCTCTACCTTTCTTTCGCATTTATAACATTTTGTGCGTGTTTTTGTGTGTGTGTGTGTGTGTTCGTACTTAGTACGAACGAAATTATTTAATTAAATTTTAAAGATAACTATAATTATGAAAATAAAAGCTATTTTTTCAATGCAAGTAGGTAAAAAAGTTTTGAAAAAGTAAAATACTATTTGAAGATAAATTTTCCGAAAAGATAACAATGTTAGTTTACAGCAACTGTTTACAGCAAAATTTCTCTGCAAATAATAATAAGCACGAAGATCTTATTATGCATTATTTAAGCAAATTGGCTATTTGTAGGAAAACAGTTTAGAATTGAGTCCATTATTTTTAACGATCTCAGTTAACACGCAGTAATTTGAGGATCAAATGACATTATTTATATACTTAATATAAGTTTATTAATCCTTTTATATTAACTTAATAATATAAAAATAAAACAATAGCAGTTTTCTTTTTTTGTTCAAAAAATTGTGTTTTTAAGTATGGTACTAAGTGGTATGGTAGTAAGCAAGTATCATTTGACTATGAAAAAAATAATCGTATAATCTTTTTAAGAAAAAAAAATTACCGGCCTGTAATTAATCATAAACAATATAAAATATATAAATGTATTAATATTTCCATAGTTTGTTTGTGTATAAAAATTTAAACAAACAAAATAACAAAAATATCTTTCGCATCAAATTAAGCATAGTTTTAAAGTTATACATACACACAACCTTTTTTTTTGTTTTACTTTCGCTATAACTGTCACCGTCTAAGGGACATTCAATAGTGTGAATGATATTTGTCCTCCTCCTTTTTATCACACAAGCATAACTTAAATATGCTTAGGTATGTATAATTCAACTTATAAATAATTGAATTGTACCAGGAAACCATAACGTAACAGAAGATTAGACAGCACGGCTTTAGGTTGAAGAGAATAAACTCCATCTGTTCCAAACAACAAATGACCCGAACAGATCTTGATTTGCACCTTCCAATATCGCCACTACGCTTTGACCATTAATCACTATTACACGTAACCTTAACACATAAAAGAGTACATTTTATTTATAAAAACAACTTCTACGTCCCTTAGCGCTCATAATTACCAATTAGCGTCACAATTTCCTTATTTCAAAAGGTTCTCCGTAAAAGAAATCCCTTTTTAAATGCAAATTAGTAATCTTTCAGTAAAATGTTTTGCCACTGACGAGTTTTGCTTACAGTTTTTCCGCGAGTTCAATTTGCATATCAAAAATATGTGCCCTATGTTCGTATTACGTACCTTTTTGGCT
Source organism: Eurema mandarina (assembly GCA_018238005.1). Lineage (NCBI taxonomy): Eukaryota > Metazoa > Arthropoda > Insecta > Lepidoptera > Pieridae > Eurema > Eurema mandarina. The sequence continues at coordinate 8,572 of DWAJ01005266.1, read as the reverse complement.
AAAAAATGAGATCTATTTTACACGCTAACTCTATTCATGAAAGGACCTTACGTTACCTTTCTTTGTAATATTTTAAGAGATAAATTGTAAGGTCACAATAGAAACAGAAATCTTCTTTAGGTAAAACTATCTCCCATAAAATTTCATTGCGTTTTTAGCGTTTCTTAGCTGACCTCCTGACATTTTTTTTCTGATTTGTAATTCTTTTTAATATTAAAAATTCTACTCAAAGATTATAGATCTTCGGCTATATTAATTTGTGGTTGTAGGTTCTTATGCTATACACGGGATTGTTAAGTAAATTTCACTATTAAAGAGTTCCTTAAGTTTTATAATATATATATTATTATTTTCATATATGAAAAAAGACACTCAGAGCGTTAATAGGTTAGTTTTGTACTTTTTTCCTAAAGGTTTCGTACAAATAATTTTGGCGGCTTCGTTCTTCTATACCATGAATTAAATGTGAGTATTAAGATAAAATAGAAAAGTTTAAGTATCCCTTTTAATTAACCAACATAATTGCAAACTGATTAGCGAGTCAGGGCGCGAAAAGTGACAGTTGACAGTCGCCATGATGAATAGTGATGGCAATTATGCGACACCACGGATTCGTTCAGTTACTAATTACAGCCCAGTGTTGCTATCAAATAAATATGGTTATTTAGATGCAAATTAGTGAAAAATGCTAAATAGGTATGGATTATTAAGACTACTTACTTTGTTTTAATTTTTAAACTTTTCGTCTTGGTCACTACTTTTAATAACAAATGTATAAAAATTATATTTAAAAATAAGATTAAAGAATATGGTTGCGAAGGTGGTATTCGTATATTTTTTATTTTCTTTTTAAATGGCAACTCTGCAAGGATGATAAGATAGCTAAGTAAGAAATCAACGGGAATAAATATTAATTATTCTGTTGAACTACTTATTAGATACGAACATCACTACATCGTATAAAACAAAGTCGTTTTCTTCGTCAATATAATCCTATATAGCGGATAAGCCGGAGCGGGTTGCTAGTATCAAAAATAGAAAACTATTAAAAAACATGGGATAAAAATTCTGGTTCATTAAACGCAGGTAAAACCAAACGCAAATCTAGTATAATTACGTAATATCTAACTGCCATACGTGTCTGGCGACATGTGGACCAACAAAGGCCAGTTCTGATATTAACGTGCAATCATTATTTCCTTTATCCACAAAAGGTTATTGTAATACGAGAACAATTTCGCCGTTTTTGTCGGAACTCGAAACTGCGTCAAATCACCCATAGTCTCTAATAGATGGCCTATTTGCCTGTTATGACGGGGCTGAAAATACATAAACATTATAATATAAATACAAGTTATTTCCTGCGGTTTTTTTCTGGATTTCGGACTTTTTTTATATTATAAGTATTAAGAGCTTTCAGAGTTTTAACTTCCATGAGAAAGAATTTCAGGTTCAATACTATTAGAATCAAGTACTTTCATGGTTTTACGTTTAATGCTAACGAATTTTCTTATAGAAAATTTTCAAATTATAACATTTTTTGCGATGAAAAGTACCCTATGTTTGACGATATAAGTATAGGTGATACATTAATAAAATTATTATGTATTTGTGTTTTATGTAAAATAGTAAGGTATAAAATATAAAATTCACATTTAAAAACCAATTTTCAGGTAAATACAATAACTTTATTCTATGTTTAATGTTTTTATTGAACCGGGTTATAAAAGTAAGTTTACAATAAAACCTCATTGGTAAAAGAAAACAGAAAAGTCCCCTGAGGAGGCCCGGACAATGTAAATATTAAAAAGTAATATGATTGTTTTTATTTTATATTGCTGATTTATTTTTCATTTAACTTTGTAGGTTAGTAGAATAATTAATAAACATCGATTTATTGTAAATTTAAAAGTATATTTATTAGTACTCCGTTTTTTGTTATTTAGTTTTAGGGTCCGGGATAATAAGTAACATATGATTAACACATATAATATTAAGGGTCTAACTAACAGCTTGGCAAAATTGAGACAAATTAATTTTGTTAATTTTGTTTTAAATAGTAACAAAAATGACTACATGATTTTAAAATTGAAGAAGTATTACACTTAAATCGTCGCAGTATTACAAAATTTCTTATGTATTTTTTCCCTGTCTATCGGTTTTAATTTTTTTTTTCATACACGCGTAAGGCCAGTGTGTGTTTTTTTAATACATATATAACAAAAGAGGTTTCATTGATTAAAAAATAATAGAAAACTAAACTGCATAGTGCAAGTTATTTAATTGTAGATCTTGAAAATGAAATGATAACCATTTAAAAGTGATTAGAAAGAGTTAAAAATGAATTCAATTGTAACAGCGTATAAGTCATTTCCTCAGGCGGTTGGACTCGTATTATTGTAGCATGAAGCGATCGAAATTAAATAAAAATAATGTTCGAAGCAGTGTCTTTAGTCGAGTTGAATTCAATGGAAATCAATCAGGTTTATTTTTAGCCTCATAAAAGGGAACAGGAATATTCCATAGAAATACTATTAAAGAATATTATAGTAATTAAATTATTGTTTTATTTGAGGCAATAGTTTTACTTTGAACAGATATATTTAAGTAACCATCGATATGGTTGTCTTGTCATGATATTTTTTCATACAATATTGTATTTCTAATTTTGATTGTATTAATATAATTCTGTAGTCGACTGAACCTTGGTTTAGTCTACAATCTTAACTTAGAGACGACATTCTACAGAGTTGGGCAGGGGAATTTAACAAAGTTTGTTACCAAAGGACACCCTTTGGGTGACCCGATGGAAGTCCCCAGATTTCTATTAGATTAGTATTTCCATAGAATTATACGCGACTTGTCAAAATTATATCATCTTATTTTGACACAAAATCAATTAAACATATTCAGTACATAGAATATCGGCTCTTAAGCTTTTATATTTATTGTGTCATTTTTAAATTCGATAAAAATCTTAAATTTCGTTCGCTTTTTGACAGTTAGATTGATATTAGAACTTAATAGACCATAGCTCAAGCTAAGGCCTACAATTATATTATTCCTACAATCAAATTTAATTTTAAATAATGATTGTTAAAAGTAGCGAAGTAAAACACGAAAGTCATTGGATTCTTTTTAAGATTTAAGTCGACGTTTTACACGACATTTAACGCCAACAATCACCTGTTGTACTGATTAAATATATATCTCTAGAATCATCAGAGCCGGCTCTGGACATGTTAAGGCCCTCGGTGAATTCTTTTTTTTAATAGAGGGCGCGTCACCTGAAGTTAAGTGATCAGCGCCGCCCATGAGCACTCGCGGTGTCATGAGTGTGTTGCCAGCCTTTAAAAATACTTTTGAAATACTATTTTACTACTATTTTACAGATATAAGTTTTAATAGATCGCTTTTATAACAATTTTATAAAAGGGTTTAATTGAATTCTAGACGTGATCTTGAGTCATAATAGTAGTAAAACAGGAATGAAAAGTATCAAAGGGCTTACTAACATATTTCGTTCAAATTCAGTCATTAGTTTTTAAGTGTTCTCTCTCTCTCTGTCTTCATATACATATTTTTTATTGTATCGAACAAGCTGTTACATTTACAGTATATTCGACTTTTTATTATAACTTTAAAAAACAAGACAAATTTTCTTTAATTCAATACTACGTTACGACTATACAATAGCATGATTTAAGGCCCCAAAATGGGCTGAATCTCGGGCCCTACGCACTCGTATAGCAAAGACAATACTGTTCACTTTAAACAGACAGGGTTCAGAATTCCTGTAATTCCATAGCTTCTAAGGAAATGTCCGAATAAAGTGAGGTTATTTTATTTAAATTGTTTCTAATATCAAATACGAGAATTAAGGTATCAATTTGATTTATAGAGATTGTTATTTATGGAGATGGAATTCGAATTGTTTACTTTATGCAAATGTATAATTAATATCAAGATGAATAAATTAGATACAATGAACCATTTTGTTACGGAATTCTTAATGATATTTGAGTAAATAAGGGTAACAAAAAAAAACAAGCTCTTGTTATTGATTTTGAAAGGATTACAAAAATATTTCTCGACTAATAATATTCGGTGTAGAAAGAATTATTTTTAATTACGTTAAGAGTGAAATATCGTAATTATTTACCTACCATGTAGTACGTACAAACAAATGCAAGCGAAATAACGAAATGTTGCCACTTTTCAGAACAACCACGACATTTTCAAATCATTGCCAACAATATTATTATTAACACTAAATTTGCCCTTATTTTATTTTAATGTTATTATTCTTTTTTTAATAAGTTTGTGTGGTCATCGTGTTATTTTACTTTTATTGGGAACTTTTAGTGTCGCCCAAGATACTAATAGTTTTTTTAGTTTCGTTTGCCCCTTATGTTATAAAAAAAGGTTTAGCAGAAGTCATCCAAGTATAGATACCTACGCATAGAATAACAGAGGTTCCATGTAGGTGTATTTTATAGTGACAACGGTATCTGTACAAATTGAGTGCGGGGTTAAAAAAGATAACTTTTCGCATCCATCATAAGTTTTTCTATATTTACGATAAAACTTTTTATGCAAGAAAATTTTTCAGTTAGCCGGACGTACTTGAAACTATTTATACTAAAGGTACAAACAGAGGGCTTTTTTATATAGTGGGGAAATCCTCTTAAGATCCCACCAAAACCCTCCTGCAATTATTTAATTAATTATTACGTCTTACCACAGCAAGTAGGGGTCACTGGCATTTTCGCTACTCCGCGAACATATAGCCCATTTGAATATACGTTTCTTGTTAGTAAGTCTGCTATAAAATTTTCTTATTAAAATCATTTAAACTGTACAGCCATTATTGAGTTTAAAATGGTGTAACCAACTCATCTTTATAGAGTTATATTATTATAAAAAAAATTACTATCTTGAGTTTATTTATACTAGTTATTCAACGCGACATCGTTCATTCTCTAGATAACCTACCTTATACACTAATACCCTTTTTATCTCTGCTTAAGAACCATCCTCAAACTTTAAAGAATATTTAAAAAAATACTATCGAAGTTAGTTAAGCTGTTCTCGAGTTTTACATTTAGCAACACATTCATTTTTATATTACAGATGTATTAAAATATGTATTTACAATATCAGTAGACTACACAAACAAAATATATTGTTACTGTCGGAATGCAATATGTTTTCATAATATGAGAAGATATTTCTAAGCTACGTGAGACATATAAATAAAGGTTTGTATCTTATAGACATTCTGACAGTATTTCAGGGTGTATTTCAGTTTTATAGAAGAGGTTTTGGGAAATTTTTTAACGTTGCATTCTCTGAAACAGAAAATTCTCTGATTTTATTTTGACTTTTTTTATTTTATTAGAATTCACCTTATCTATGAATTAGTACTTATTATCATGATGGCTATGACTTTCCGAATATTTGATTATTCCTAAACGAATTAAAAAAAAATTAACTACCAATGTCAATCATCTCTTGATATAAGAATACTGCATAATACATTTTTTTTAAAATAAAGCACTTACCGAATGTTTTGAATAAGTTTTCGATTCAAACCCTTTATTTTACTATCTACCTTCTGTTATTTACGGGGAGACTTTACGTCGACGGTATGAACATTAAACATTTGACAACTACAAAAATTAAGCTCAAAAAGCGAATTTCAAGCGTTTTTTTCTCAATAAGAATTCAACCTGTTGCTCAAAATTATATCTGTTCCGTATTTTAAAAGAATCTTTCCAATACTTTTGGAGCCAATTTAACTCAAAGAAACAATCGAATATTCCTCTTTTTATATACAAGAAATATACATACTATTAATGCTATTAATTGTAAACACAATATTAATAATTATAAAATAAATAAGGCATTATAATCAGCCTGAACTCAACCCTTTTAAATTAATAATTACTGTATTTAAATCTCTATTTTCGCCACAAGATTAAATAGTTAAATCTTTAAGAAATAACTTTTCTAAGCTGTAATGAATAGCGGGTCACAGAAGGGAAAAAATAAAATTTATTTGTAATTATAACACTTATTGCCTTGTGTTAGCGTCAAGCTGCCACAAAGGTGATTGAGTCAGGAAAATAAAAAGGGATCTTTCTGTGTACAAAAGACCCATTTGGGATTTAATTACATTTCTTAAATATCTTTCAAAGTGAAAGTTAAGATTTAAACACGCACATATAGAAATGGGAGCGTATTTTTTCTTTCGCGGGACTTATTGGGATAAAAAGTGTCCTATGTTCCAAGATTTGATTTAGGTACTTGTATGCAACGCTTTAGTCAGGGACATTCAGGGGTTTTGCTTGCTTATTTATAATATATATTTTATAATATATAATTTAGATAAACGACAGGATACGCATAGGTACTTGTAAGTATGAATACTTGTAGAGACATTTCTGAGTTCAAAGTTGTGTTCCATTTTCCTAGCCTTTCAATAATCATATAACCATTTATAAAACATTGCTGTCAGACCACTGACGACATTAAATTTTCATTTATAAATTATTTTAACAATGAGAATCAATTAATTTAACTAAACTGAATTAAAATAGTAGGAGTTTTAAATAACAATGTTGAAATAATAATGTCTGCATAAAGAAAAGCTTGTCGATATCAAGATATTATTTTTAGATGTATTTAATTTACTTATCTTTTAAAATTTTGTTTTATTCATAATTTCATAAAGTAGCCGAAAGAAAACATTAGTAACATTTTTTTAAAAGTGGAAAAAAGTTTTTAAATTTAACAATAGTACCTATTAATCCAACCGTACACCACATACACTAATATAGTCACAGATAATTAATTTAAAAAATATAACGGAAATCCGAACCATTGATATTTGAACTTTAAACCGGGTTTGCCCCTTTTAGAGTTCCCCAAGAAATTTGATCTTAGCTTGAAGCTATCTAAATATTTGCCGAGTTTCTTACGTTTAATGATATCTGAATATTAATTAAAAGACCCTTGTTATAATAGAGTTATTATTTGACGTTCATTTAGGAATTGTACTTTTTTAGCGAAAGGTAGTTCTATAATATTGTTTCTATCTTTAAGGTTACTACATAAAAATTTTTATTCGATAAAGGCTTACTTTGCAAGCAAAAATATTTTAAAATTTTCATTTTTATATAAATTGAAAAATCTTTTACTTTACTTTTTAAACTTCATGTTACACGTTCATGTACATGTTCAAGTCACTTTCCAGTATCCATCCTATAACACGTATTAATCTCCTATTTATGTTATAGATTAAAAAAACTTTAAAATATTATTTAAAAGTCAAAATAAAAACAATCTCAAGCAAGAAAAATCCTACGTCATTTAAAAATTTCTATACAACCTATTTAGTATAAAATGTCGCAGAAAAAAAAACAAGAAAAAAATAAAAAAGCGTAAAAGTACGTACCCAAAGGCCATGACTACGTCGTACGTCGGTGTCTCAGGCTTCGAATGCTGTGTAGGGCGCCACACAGCCTTTATATTTGGGCGGACCCGCCCTAGCGCCGCCCAGCGAACTATACTCATACATACGGATTTTTCCTCGTAATCAAAACTGTCAACAGTATCTACTATCTATGTTAAGTGTATGACGATTTAAATATTGGACTTGCTCTTTAATTTTAAGTTTCAATAGACTCTTTTATCAATAGGTCTTTTGGTCTTTTTTATCAATAGGATTATGATGTCGTCTCGATGGTAATTATGGAAAATATATTTTTGTATTTTTATTAGTTTATTAGGCTTGGTAAAACAGAATCAGGCGAGCAACTGAAGTAGAATGTAGAAAGTCACTTTACAGAATTAATTATTTATAATTTTATTAGAAACAATAACGTATGTAGTTCTTTGCCTAACAGTTAAATCTAAAAATGTTACTAGGTAAAATCTTTTAATAATGATTAAAGGAATTTTTGTAGAAACTAGGGATGAACACAGTTAAATATTTTTACTAGAAATTGAATAAATAAACTAATATTTCTATTTGTAATAATTTCATTTATTTCTCGTACCCATTAGATATAATATATGTCCCTTCTACGCCCATATTCCGGCGTTTATTTAATAATTATATTTATTATTTCTTTATTACACGTAAAATTGTAAATAATGTACAAAAATCAAATTATCGTTTTTGTAAGAATAAAAAAATAAGTTTAAAAATATAAATACTTAGGAACCGTCTCGCAGAATACCCAATAATAACATCGGCAAATAAAATAGCTACTACCCGAGAGAAACCGCATGCAATGCAGTCTAGATAATCTATACTAATATATAAAGCTGAAGAGTTTGTTTGTTTGTTTGAACGCGCTAATCTCAAGATCTACTGGTTCGAATGGAAATTTTTTTTTTTTATTGAATTGACCATTTATCGAGGAAGGCTTTAGGCTACATAGCATCACGCTGCGACTAATAGGAGCGAAGATATAATGGAAAATATGGAAAAAACGGGGAACATTATTCATCTTTGAGGGCTTCCTTTGCGTGCGCTGCGAAGACGGTTCAAGATACAAAAATA
>DWAJ01005265.1:0-11730 GCA_018238005.1 Eurema mandarina | reverse complement strand
TATTCTTAGAGTTGAACTGAGCAATGATGTTTTTCATTTTCAATAAACAACGAAAAGGTATAGTACGCGTCACGAATCTTTAGCGCTGAACGAAACCTGTGCAGAAGTCGAAAATAAGGTATCGAGGTAACGGCGCGGCGCGCGGGGCGCGTGGTCGTCGGGTGCGCGAGCGTTCATTGGTTGTCCAGCGCTAAACATAAATGACACGACCTATACTCCGGTATTTCGTACAATAGAAATTCTGTGATATCTTACTGTAGCGTTCTTTAGTTAAGATATCCATTACGTATTCGTCGGCCACACAGGCAGTGTGTACATTCAGTTAGTTATTTGCCTAGTTCGCAGACGGGGTGGCGGCGCAAAAAGTTTCTCAAATAAAAATCCTCGTCAAACCGCTCTCGACGCCCCCGTGTTATGCTGACTCCGAGTTTTATTGCCACACCTCCCACTTGCCATAAAACGACAAATTACCATAATTTCAAGGCTCATGTTGAATGCTCGAAATTTACATACATAATCTTGATTAAGCTAAGCTTTATCTGTCGAGTTTTCAGTTAAAATCCCCGCGTGGTTATTAGGTAGTTAAATAATTTTATGAGATCTTATGTTACGAGTATGGTAAATCATAATGGTCTTAATCAGGCAAGTTAATAGATGTATGGAATTACACAAAAACTGCAACAACTCTACGCGTACGTATGGATGTCTTATAACTATAACTTTTTATAAGCAACTGTTAATAGGGAATAAAATAAGAATAAAGTACACACTTAACAAAATATATAGTTCTATTTTAAAAAAAAATTTGTTAACAATAAAAAGCTTATTTTTCTTTATATTTCAAAAGTGCTGACTCAATGCCATTGTATCAAAATGAGGTCACCCATTTACATATACTACTTTTCGTGTTAATAGGCATGCGTATTATTGATACGACGAAGGCTGTAACCTATTTAGATTTAACAGACAAAGGTCAACGAACCTTTGTTTGTTTGTTTCAGTTGCTAGGATACTCTGTTACAAACATTTGTTGAATTGCTATAGCAACTGAGAGTTAATTGATCACCGCTTCACCTCAAGTTAGGTGAAACATTTTCGAATGATTTCATCTATTTACATTGTGTGCCTTAAAATTAATAATAATAACTTATACACTATTTTAAAAATAATTTAGGTATTCAATGATAATATAAGCGCATTCCTTTATTTATTTATTTAACAGTTTGTTATATTTTTAAAAACATTTTTTTTATTATCTCTTCGCTGAGTCAGTATTTTACTTTTCTCTTTATGTCACTTATATTCAATAAAAAGTAATGTTTAAAAGCATAGTTTCCCATCAATTTACTACATCGCTATAAGATATATTCCTTCATTCTTATTGACTTTGTAAACTAAACTTTTAGCACTAAATTACGTCTTCATACTCTCCGCAGTCTCATGAAGCTAACGAGGCAGCTCTAATTGTTTGGAAGTGTCCCGTAATGCCCTCAGCGAGGCTCAATTTATTATTTCTTTCCAACATTTTACGTTATGAGATGATATATCATACTTGTAGTATAATTCAATAATGAAGATGCTTCGCTGTTTATTTTTGGCCGAATATAGCTGGGGTAACGTATTTCTTTACAAAATAATAGATTTCATGATGTCATAATATTACATTACATAATATAGAACATTAATAATAAAAATAAATGACATGCACATTTTTGTTTTTCTTCAAGTACGACATGGTCTATAAAAACCCTAATTAATAATAGTTTTAATTTTAGTTTCATTGTGTTCGAACTACTGGTATAGGTACGTAGTCATTTTTTGAAAATCACAGTAAATTAATTAAAAAATAATATTTAAATACACGTAGTTATGGCGATTTTTATTAAATAAGAAAATATTATTTTAAAGCATCATTAACGCCGTTTCGGTAACAATATTGCTGTTTTCTCAATATTTCATCTGTTTGACACTACCATACTATATAATATGCAAATTTCGACATTAAACTGCTCGTCCCCCGGGTCTTGACTCAACACCCCGCGTCGCATTATGAATAATGTTTTTCGTTACAGCTGTGAAAATACGTCATTATATTTCTATATATTTTAATAATTATGTTTAAATGATCCAGGAAAGTCTGAACCACAAAATTTTTCTAAATTTAATACGTTAGTTATAAATAAAAAAATATATCTCATAATCCTAATTTATAATTTTAAAATTGTCTGAGGGGCTGCGTTGTTAAACGTAATGTTAACATTATAAATCCATTCCATAGAGTAGGATAAGAATCACAACAGTATTGACGTATCAAAACAGCGCTTACAGAAATTACCTAATGGATATCAATCTACAACGCCCATAAACATCCGCAGTAATGATTCATGTCTGTTTATTATTTTAATTAATGATCAAAATTTAAAAAAATTATATGTATACATGGTCGAACTGTCCTTTCCCGTTGTAATATCGGGATACACCATAGAAATCTAAATAATTACTTTATTATTTAGATGTCTCTCTATTCAGTGTCCAAGTCAGATTGGGCGGGGAAAAATTGGTTCGTTTTAGTCGCTAGTGGCACCAATTTGTGCAAGTGTGACATACTGGCTTCTCCCACCGAGTCTCACCAAAAACCAGGTTGAGGATTTCAAAAAAAAATCTTACTAAATCCAATCACATGTTTTTGCGTGCAAAAAATCAGATACATCCTTCAAATACTCAAAAACACGAAAAATTAAACACTTTGTGATGAGAAATTCAATTAATTTTGTAAAGTTTAACATTCATTTAACATATTAATCTTGCAATCGCAACAATATCTTCCGATAAATAATTTCCATCAGTCAAAGCATTCCTTAAGAAGAAATTGTACAAGGACCGATAGATATAAATGATACTAATCTATTTGTGAGCCTTGCTTTGGATTTACTCGAAATATTTACGGAAAAATCTAATAAGACGAGACGGTTTGATTTGTTAGATCTATTGAATTTATAAGGAAAGAATTCCATATTTTAACTTTATTTTTGTTTAAATGTAATTTATTAACTATTTTCTGGCTCTTGCCTTAGACTACTTTTTCGTATCAAATTTCGTTTAAATTAAGATTTACAGGCGAAAAAGACAGACAGACCCACATAAAGATATAAGTATTGGGAGTGCTTATATCTTTATATGGGTCTAAGCTTGGGAGAAAGATAATGTAATAAGATAATACAAATAAACATCTTAGAACCCAAAAGCTTTACCTCTAAAAGACACTGAGGAGACGAAAGAAATTAGTAAATATACGTACCTACTTATAAACAGTACAACAGTTGCAAAGAGCAATAAACAATACTCGAGTCAAAACAAAATGTTTCCTCCGTAGCATTGTTGGTGTAGAAATTAAGAAAGTTGTGTATGAATCGTCCGAAGCTCTCAACACAGCGGACATAAAAATAATACATTTTTTCTAATTAAGCAGGAATGTCTGATTTGTTCTAGAATTTTCCAATAGCATTTGTTTCGATACTTTTTATTTCTGTTTACATTTCTCCTTTGTCTTGTCCGTGCTTTATTGAATGTGAATTGTCTGTTATTTTAATGCATTTTGATTAAATTTCTCGATGGATGAAGCAACAAAAAATCTATGGGTTAAAACCAATGAATAATAGTTAATAGATATGTTATTCACCTACAAATCAACCGAAAAAAGTGTGCCGCACAGCAACGGCAGCACACATACATACAAGTCAAAGCAATAAAAAAATATGATAAAGCCAACGAGATACAAAGAGATAGTTATGTCACTTGCGCGTGAATTCACCAGCAACCCATCAACTAAAGGTAAGATGTCCTAATTGGGATATTTTTGCGTCTTCAAAATTTTGCGCTTATAACATATCTATTTCATATAATATAATTGGTTTAAACATAAACGATAATATATTTTACGCCAATAGGATGACGTATTAGATAGTATGGGCAAAAATCCATATTAAAATATTTTCAACAGATATATATAATCGCGTGGGTGTACATTACAATTAAATAACGGGATGATAAGTTGATATCAGTCAGTCAGGAAGAACACATTGCAGTTGAAATATTATTTTTATAACGTTATTTCTAATTATTCAATAATAAAATGAATTTCGAAATACCTGAGTTTGGGAGATGCTGTTTTTGTTTTCCTTTAAGAAGGGGGATTGTTACTTTCGGATACATAAATGCTGTAAGTACAGTATTAAACTCATTTAAATATACTAGGGCTTATGTAATACTAGATATTAAAACATATATTTTGTGCACCATAAATTATACGATCATTTCATTTTCAGCATTCATCAACGATGAATTTGTATATTTTTATAAAACAACATGCCGTTAAATAGAATTGGACAATTTGGAGTTTATCATTACATAGTATAAAACAAAGTCGCTAGCCGCGCTCTGTCTGTCCCTGTGTATGCTTAGATCTTTAAAACTACGCAACGGATTTTGATGCGGTTTTTTTTTAATAGATAGAATGATTCTCAAGGAAGGTTTATGTGTATATAACATGCGTAATACGGTTAAAACCGCGGGGCGCGGCTAGTTACTTTATAATAATAATATTTCAGGACATTTATACACAGCGCCATCTAGTTCCTAACTAAGCAGAAGCTTGTGTTATGGCTAGATAACGGAATAAATTACATATACAAACTTTTCTTTTGTAAATACATACATACAATACATAACAACACCCAGACCCCAGAAAAATACAAATGTAAATTACTAATATATTTTTCCGGTGTGGGGACCGAACCCACGACCCTTCACGCAGAAAGCAGTGGTCAATAACTGAAATATTTTTAATTTCAGTTGTGGTCGGCGGTAATGATATTCATGGTAGCACACTACAACCCATGGTTTCTTATATATTTCGGATTTTTTGACAAAGGATACACTCTAGGCTGGGAGCTGCAGCTGGGATTTTACTCCTTCGACATCATATTCAATATTATTTTAATTTTCGGAGCACATTTGGTAAGGTGAACCTATAAACTTTAAAGGTTTAAAATATAGTTTAAATATTATTTTTTTAATTTTTATCTCATCTTGTGCATTGTGGACTGCAAAAGACTCTACCTTAATATTTCATTGGTTGAATTCGTGTTCCCTGTGTTTCGATAAATAATTACAAGTGACATTAATTTGTCCCCATGTCACGAAAATTATTTATTCTTTCTTTTGATGTTGAGATATTTAAACTTGTTTGTAGTAGACTATACGTCAACACAGTTATAAAAATAGTAGTAATAAAATTAACCAAAATACTTTTATAAAGTAAATAATTAATAATATATTGTTGTTTTCAGAATAAGACGAGTTTCCTTAAAGCGTTTCTGTACTACACGTTGACATCAGTTTCAATTTTGTTTATTTTCAAATTATGTGAAATATGTTATAGCGTCAGTTTTTGGAAAATTATAACATTTGTTTCTTTCTTCGTGAGTGCATGTAAGTATGTATTTAATATTATTTCGTTCTATTATATTACATACTAGTATTGTAGTATACAGGTTCATTGTCAATTTACATAATAACTGAAATCATTTTTCGAATTTATATATAATAAATAAATTGATCGCCGTTAATAATCTAATACAAATTATTGTGTATAGAAAAATGCAGTTAAACATAATATGATAACAATGGAAGATCAAATTTAAAGATCTCATCTTGAAATTTGATTTCATATAACTAACACAAGAAGTTATTTAACTCATAATTAATGAAATATTATAATTGACTATCTTTACAATTTTTTCAGCCTTCAACGTCTTCATAGCGATGATTTGCTGCAGTCTCATCAAAAAGATAGAGAGAGAAACACCGACAGAGGGCTATCAGAATCCATTGCAACAGTTTGTAGAGGGAGAAGCTATAGACAATTCCGAAGAAAATACTGAATCTAAGAGTAAAAATAGTATTAAAATCGAAGTACCTGTAGACCTAATAGCCTAAGATGTAAATTATTTCATTTTAGATTAAGCTTGGCCTGTATGATTTTAAGATTTTATTTAATTATACAATTACGATATATAAATCTGTTTTTCATTTGAAGGATAGAATATTAAACTTGCATATGATATTAGAGAATTACCTTTCCATTAACATAAAACGAATAGTGATTTAAATCGAGCAAAGACCAAAATAAAGTTATTAATACCTGGACGCTATATTTTACTATTAAACATCCTTACATCTATAACATGCTCAAAATCTTAGGCATTCATATTATAAGTATCTATTAATTTACTATTAAAACATTATAAATAATTCCCATCAGTCAGAGTTTTCCTTAACAAGAAATTTTGCTGAGACCGATAAATTTAAATAATACTGATCTATCCCTAAAGCGCTTTATGTAAGAACAGCATCTGTTTTAATACATATATTACTTCTCTGACCTGTATGTGCTGTATTGAATTGAATTTTTAGAATACATCCATCAATGCACTTTTCATATTTCGTTAAAGCCCTTATCTGTTCAGGGTTGGATATTAATGCTTAGATATAAGGTCTCGGGATAGTAATCTATGAGATGGACCGGACAAGGTACTGATATAGATCCCGAATCCTGACTAAATACTGATCCAATCCGGTTTTATCAATGACTTGTATAGAAAAACAGAAGAGAGGTGGCGACGCTTTGTAAAACGAGCGATAAAACGGGTTTCACGATGACCACGACCACTCTTAAAAATCAAACGCTGAAGAAGAAAATACTTTATTTTTTATCTTCGGTAATATATTTAAAAGATCATTACAAACTGTAATTTTATATATTTGACGGAAATGGGATGTACGCAATGATGACGCATTGGGTAGTCTAGGTAAAAATCCCTATATTCGCGTGGGTGTACATTACAATTAAATAACGGGGTGATAGGTTGATATCAGTCAGTCAGAGAGAACGCGTTGTAGCTGAAATACTTTTATATTTATATTTATCATAACGTTTATTTATATGAAGTACAATAACAAAATGAATTTTGAAATACCTGAGTTTGGAAGATGCTGTTTTTGTTTTCCTTTAAGAAGAGGTGTTGTGACATTTGGATATATAAATGCAGTAAGAACACTTTTTACCTAAATAAAAACACAAATATATAACAATAATAATGTCTTAAATAATAATGAGATATTTAATTAATTTTTTTTTCAGCTGTGGTCAGCGCTAATGATATTAGTGATAGCACACTACAACCCCTGGTTTCTCTCGTACATTGGATTTTTTGCCAACGAATACATTTTAGGCTGGGAAATGCAGCTGGGATTCTATTCCTTTGATATCATTTTCAGTATCATACTGATATTCGGCGCACATTTGGTAGGTAGTTTAAATATACAATTTTGCTACTTAGGATAATACTATATACCAGTAAAGATTTAGTCTATATATCTATTACTTTATCGCCTGTGCTGGTTTTAAAGGTTCTACCCTCCCACAAAAAACCGGGGCCAAACAATGATATCCCGTTAGAAATGAAACATTGACGCTTACATAAAGATAGATCTTATCCTTCAATCTCCTCTATAATGTTTTGACTACCGCTTAGCGCACTGGTAGCACAACTGCTTTCTGCGCGAAGATTCGTGGGCTCGATCCCCACACTTAAAAAATATATTTGTAATTTACATTTGTATTTTTCTGGGGTCTGGGTGTTGCTATGTATTGTATGTATGTATTTACAAAAGAAAAGTATGTATATGTAATTTATTCAGTTATCTAGTTGCCATAACACAAGCTTCTGCTTAGTTTGAAACTATGGGACTGTGTATAAATGTCCTGAAAAAAAACAATACAAATATATTATATAGCCTTTTTATCATAAGTTTAAACACTGGTAACGCGCTCGCGACTCGCGAGGCTCTTCGTTTGTCTAAAGACGGAGTAATCAAATTAATTAATATTGTTATTTTCAGAATAAATCAAGTCTGCTCAAAGCGTTTTTATATTATTCGATAACGATAGTCTCTATTCTGTTTATACTCAAATTAGTCGAGTTGTGCTCTGGCGGCAGTATATTCGAAGTTATAACTTTTCTGTCTTTTCTACTGAGTGCAAGTGAGTATCTATCTAATATATAAAATCTTTTAACAATTCTTTTTTTATTATAACACATTATGAATACGGATAGCACATTCTTTGTAATATTTATAATATTATATTAAAGAATTAAAAAACCCCCGACAGACAGACAAAGAGACACGTCAAACTTTTGTGTACAAGTAACCTTTTATTTGAGCATATTTTCAAACATTCAGTTTTTCACTTTATCTCCCCATAACTTTTATACGGATCAATCGATTCTCATCAAACATATCTAAATAGAATCGCCCGTAAAACACCTGGAATACAAAAAAAAAACTAAATTGAAATCGGTTCATTCGTTCTGGAGCTATTATGCCACAGACAGACAGACACAGACAGACACGTCAAACTTATAACACCCCTCTTTTTTTGTCGGAGGTTAAAAACACGCATTTTGTATGTAAGGATATTTGTTACTGTTTCACGCTAAAACTACCGAATGGATTTGTCTATCAGCCAGGCTTATATACTTTAGACTGATAATAATTATTATCTCATTATTACGATGAGATCGGAAACAATGTGGGGAAAACCAAGGGGCGTGGCAAGTATTATAATATAAAATAATGTGTATAATTTCATAACAATGTTACTAGACGAAGAAACTTCATGAGTCATTTTGTTTTTCACAATAAAGTGACATATTTTTAAAATAAATAAGACGCGTGCCAACCCTAACGTATGAAACGTTTTTAATCACTTTTACTGTTATTTCAGCATTCAATCTCTTTATAGCGATGATTTGCTGTAGTCTCATCAAAAAGATAGAGAGAGAAACACCGACAGAGGGCTATCAGAATCCATTGCAACAGTTTGTAGAGGGAGAAGCTATAGACAATTCCGATGAAAATAATGAAACTAAAAGTGATAATAGTACTAAAATTGAAGTTAATGCGGACCTAGAATAATATAGTTTTAAGACTAAGCCTAAATGATGTTTGATATTTTTAATTTACGTGTTACTTTATGATTAAATTATTTAACGTTTATTCTTTGTGTTAAAATTATTATTATTAACAAACACTTATGTTTTTTGTATGACATGTTGGATTATATTGTCTTAGTTTTAATGACAAAATGTGATATATATGGCAATATATAAAATAAAATCATTTATAATATAAAAAGTTATGTACCTAAGTCACTATAAATAGCTTTCAAATACTTCCAAGAACCCAATAAAGAAAAAGTTTAAAAACACTTCCTTTAACTTTCAAAATGATCATTAAAACTTTGACTTACAGTCGTCGAATTCGTGCATTAAGAACTGAAGCAATTTTCTCAGCAAACAAACTGAAGACTATTTTAATTAACGTTGTTGATTATATTGAGGCTTCTGAACATGAAGATGAAGACATTTTATTAAATCTGAAGAAGCCGCAAAAGGAATATCTTTATCGTTGCAAAAAATCTTACTAATATTACAAAAGTAAGATACTACGATACTAAATAGATTCGATCTTAGATTAACACAATATATATAGTAGGGAATAGTAACTATGCGAATTAAACATATGTCATTGGTGCTTGTTTGTTATATATAGGATTTAAAATCAGATCTTCAAGTTTTAAATCAAAGGACTCCAGTTAAGCATCAATGTGGTTGCTTATAAGTAAAGCTTGGTACTTATATAATTAGGTGTTTTACTCTTTTAAGGCTTAGTTACCCTGCAACAACATACTAATCTCAGTAACTAAATTTAAGTATAAGATGCACCAACTATGAAACTAATATTAAATTCTAGGATAATATGAAGCTTTATTTTTATAGGATATTGTTATATTACTAAACATGTATGATGCAATATGGCACTAGAGCAATATGGCACCAAAAGTTTGAATGAGCTAGGTAGGTACTAGCATAAGGTTTGCAATATTCCATAAAAAATCCACCGACATCGTTGCCTAGTACAAAAAATAATAATATTTATATAAAATATTAATCTAGCTATGGCTATAATAAACACATTATTATATTAAACAAACTTCTTCCAACAAAGACAGGGCTTTCAAGAAAACAACTTATCCTGAAGCGATATTACCGAACGCCAAGTTTAAATGTGATTGTCGGTAGTACTGCGAAGTTACTGTCAATTTTACTGAAGTTAACTATAGTCATTGGCCTTATACCTAATAGCAAAGTAACTTGTTAAAGGGGCCAGATCGTCTGCCTTCAATACAATGCCATTTAATTTCCTTTACGGCTACAGAGCGGCGCCGCGCGTTCTCATTCCTATAATAAGCTTGAAATAAATTTATACAACAAAATGCTCCAGCGATATTATAGAATATTGTAAAATGGCAAAAACAAATGTTCTTTCTATTCTTAAATTGTTTGATTGTTGATAAACGAACAAGGAATCTTTATAAATAGCTAGTAGTTATTTTTCGCTTACAATGTACATCTCTATGGATATTGCTTACACAAGATTGCAGGCGCATAATTTTAAACTTAATTCTTACATATCGGTTTGTACAGCGATTATATTGTAAGAATTATTTATTACCTACGTATTATGTTATACATAATATACTTCTGGTTTCCAAGTATGAAATATACACTCATTTTCAAGTAAACCCACATAGCTTATACTTATAGTATTGCTTTGTAAAAGCGTTTGACCACAACTCCAGAACATACGAGACGGGAAATGAGAATGTCAAATGCATTCTCAATTTTAAAGCTCCCATTAACTCTGATTATAGTCAGGAACAGTCTTTTTAGATTTTAGTTATTGGTAACAATTTATTGATGAATAGCTCTTTAAGATTTAGTGTTTAGATTCATACGGAATATTGTTAATTTCGTTTCATTCTGAATATTAGTTGTAAATCTAAATACAAAAGTAAAATCTTTTGCTGCTAGACTTTTTACAATACTACAAACTATTTCAATATTAATTTACCTTCATATAAGAACCTCCATTTCTTTCTTCGCAATGCCTTCTAATGTATCGATGGCAAATATTCGACATCTTTCCCACTGAAACAAAAACATATCTATTACAATAGCTATTATAAAAGTTATTATTACACGTGTTTAAAAAAAGCAGCGTACGTTTTTAGTTGTATAAACGGATATACACATCCTTACACCGTTCCATTACTTAAACTTTCGGTATTATTTTAAGCCACGCTTCCCATAAACAAGAAGAGTATCAAATGATTTATGTTGTTTCTAATTTAAAACAAATTTCAACTTGGAAATGCAAATTCAAGATTTTTATGGCTAGTAATTTATTAAACTCTTTATATTCTAATAACAATGTTTATAACATCTATGCATTTAAATTTCGGAATGTATCTTTTACGATATTCTTACTAAAATCTATATGAAATAGCCGGCAAAATCTGTTTATTTTCCCCACTTAAGAACGGGTGTAACTGTTTCAACGATCTTTCATTGTCTTACTGTTCCTGAATGAATTAATTCTGAATTATAGAGTAACATAAAATATATCAAACGGAAAAGGGTTCGAAAGGCTTTCAATAGAGCTATGAACACTTGTGCGGACGAAGACTGGGACGCTTACCGCTCAGCCAAATCCAGCTACAAAAAGTGTATTAGACACAGAAGCAAACAAGGTTGGAAGAAGTTC
>DWAJ01005264.1:0-11731 GCA_018238005.1 Eurema mandarina | reverse complement strand
ATATTTACAATTGTATGTTCTTATTTTAAAAAGAGCGACTATCAGAGTTTCTTGCCGGTTCTTCTCTGTAGAAACTGCCTTCCGAACCGGTGGTAAATGTTTTGTAATACCATGACGATTCAAAAGTATTACTTTATGTAGCCTAATTGAATAAAGATACTTTTGACTTTGACTTATCATACAAACTTAAACGAAAATAAACATGGAAATCATTCGATTACAACAATCGTCTTTCAAACCGTCGCGTCGTGGCAAGAATTAGAGGCGGCCATTATTCGACCGCTACGGAATTTCATTTCCTACGTCAGAAGCATTGGCAGCCATTTGCATAAAGTGCTGGACAAATATTGAGTTTTTACCTGTGCAGCGCGGGCTTCTGTGTACCATAGATAAAATATAAAGTGAATACTGCCCGGTTGTACATTCGAAATTTAAAAATGTAATTTTAAATGTTATCTGATTAAAAAAATATGAATAAGGTACCAATAGTAGGTACGGTAACACCGCCTTTTTCAATTGGTTTATAAGAATTTTCTTAACCTATATTATTATAAAAAGGGAAAATCTTAGAACCAATGAACCTATGAAAATAAAAATACTTTTTAAATTTTTAATTCATAAAATAATATAATAAAAAAGCTTATATTGGAAACTAAACAAAACTAATAGACCAATCTAGTGTCCATAGTTCCTAAATAGCTTGGCGCGTTAGGAATGCCTAGATCGTCTGCTTCTAATTTCTTACAACGAAAATTACTTGCCTGTGTTCCTTTGTTATTTCCCAATTAATTTTATATGAAGCTTTTCTTTATCTTGGACTTGTATGCTTAAATAAATAAAATAATCGCGATAAAGGAAATTGTGCCTTTTATAAGCTAAAATTTAATCTAACTGTCACTCTCAGAAAATAATTTTAATTCGAATATCGCCATATTTAAGCTAGGTATAAAAAAACTATTTTTATTTATATGAATCTTTTTTTTTATTTTTTATAAAGATTTTTCAATTCGAACAAAAGACGATTACATCTCCGACGTCTGATTTTTTATATCATTAAATTTAAATGCATTCAGTAACCGAAAGTCAGTAATTCAAACATATAATCCGTTTTCAGTAAAACGCAAAGGAAGAGAGCAGTAAAAGCTAATTTAATTCAAAGGGAACATGAAAGCGGGTTATAACAATGGTATGTTAACATGTGATTAAATGCGGCTAAGTATGGCGCGGGGAAGTCGCTCGTAAAACTTTTCCGGTCCCCGAGAAGGCATTGCTTGATGATTTGCTCATAAAATCGTTACTTTTGTTATCCTTACTTAATACTACATGTGTGCCCGCGGTTTTCAGATTGAAATTATACAACATGCCAACGATAATTAGACTGAAACACAAAAAAAATAATTTTACGTGTCAGCTAGTGACACCCAAAAACGCACGAAATGAACGGAACCTAATAATGACAACAAAACAAAACCCAAGCGATTACCCGTCATAAATAATAATAAAAGCTATATAAATATCCTGAGGGGATAGAAACACTCGCTGGGAGTAAACAATTTGGCGAGGGTCACGTACTGTTTCAATACAAGAGGACATCATTGGGAATTGGGAATATCAAAATTGTTCACCTCACAAGTACGTGGCAAAAACGCGACTATTTGCTGTAGGAGCCGCTGTATATAGTGAAATAGTTTTTGAATAGCATTGGAAATATAAACTGAATAAACGTAGCATAATTTGCGTTACAATTTTTAACGTAAATTTCCTTTTTATTATAATATTAAAACTTCACCTTTCCTACCCTCCACTAGAAGGCCGGCACCGCATTCGTGAAGCGCTTAAAAATAAGTATTTTTACGTCTGTTTATAAGCTGAGGTGTTCGCAACCCCTGCCGAGTTACAATTTTACTAACTTAATGTCTCTATTCTAAAAAATCAAAAACAGTTCATATTAAATATTAATCTAATTTTTAAATCCTTATTATATTCATCCTTGAAACTCAATGACAACACACGAACCCACAAACCTCTGGTCTATCTCTTATTCAGGGCAATTTGCGACGATTCTGTCATTCGCGTCACGCGTTCAGTTTATAGGCGACGCCGGGAGAATAGCGTATGTATTAAATCATTATTGGATAACTAACGAAACTGGCTAATGTCTTTGTAGGGTAAGCTTGTGTTTGTATCAAAATATAGGTACCTACATTAAACTTGTTAGATATGAGGGCTGTTTTATTTATTAATTTTGAATTATTTTATCAAACCTAAAACTATAAGCAGACAATAAAGTGCACGTACAAGGATATTATATAATAAAAATACTAAAAAAACATTATTACTCGGTCACTCAAAAACTACTACATTGATTCTGTCAAAATTTGACATACATGTAGATGAGACGCTGGATTTTGACATAGAATATTTTTGTACATGACTTTGCCATTGGTATGTTAACTATACACGTAAACCCACGGAGCACGACTAGTATAGTAGTATTCTATAAAACAAAACAAATCTACTAACGCTTGCACATTACCCTGAACGAGAAAGGGACGCCCCACGTCTGAAGATCTCCTATCGAGCTAAACCCATTAGGGATTACGGCAGGATCGCATAACTTATCCAACTTAGCGATAATACTTTAATCAGTGGAGACACCACATTAGTTAACTTACCCAATACTTACTTAGCTAAGTAAAACTTCAATGTTTATGTTAGTTTACGTACAATAAGTATCGAAGAATTCAATAAATTCTAATTTATCAAGCATTTCTCGCCTGAAAGCCTTTTGAGTTTTGCTTTAAAGATTTATAGAATATCGATTGATTTTTACATATCTTTATACTGGTTGTTGTTATAAATGTACGAGAATGAATATCAGTAGTAGTATGAAACTTAAGAATATGTAAATTAAATGAAACCTTAAAATAACAGAACACTTTATCCCAATATTTCTACGGGAATGAAAACTACGTATGTTCATTTTATTAAAAAACTAGCCCCAAAGCGACTTCATTCGCTCACCTACCATTTTTTTGCTTAAGTAATACACATCCAGCAATATTCTATAAAAAAGAATTATGTAAATTGGTTCAGCTATTATCGAGTTATACGCTTACGAACACATTTTGCGATTCATTTTTATATATCAGATTATTATTCCAAATAATCATACGAATTAAGGCCTTATTAAAACTCTTGGCCTCGAACTCGTCAATGAAAAAGTTGAAGAGAAAAATAAATATGAGATGAACTCGAACATTAAAACGATACTAAATTGATATCCCCTCATTCCGGCAATTAACTTCCACTTAACTTTATCAACATTATACAGTTTCAAAAGTTCCACTTTGATGTCGAGTTTCCTCCTTTTTCACTTTGGGATCGCTTTGAAATTTCCGCAGTGCGAGAGATATCTTGTTACCGAACAGTCTATAAAGGATTAGGGCAAAATTAGTCTTGGACTGCTGATAATCACAAAGTTAAGGTAGTTCAAAATTAACTTTTAATATTATACATCGGTCAAACGACAAATTTACTCGACTTTCATAGTTGGTATAGTGATATAAGAAAAATCCAATGTAATCCTAAGGGATATATAAGAACAGTACACTTATATTTAAAAATAAACTGTTTTCTCTGTCTAGGACAAGTTCAAAACGGACATATTTTGTCTTATCTAAATACACCATACATTGGCTATTTTAAAGTAACGTTAATCTCGTCGAAAAGCCAGCCTACTCATAGTTAAATTCTCTCTGAACAGTAAGTAATACCTTATAAATAATATTATTTGTTGCAGACGTTTCGGCGTAGTGGACAAGCGGTTCTGCGTGGAGGGCGGGTCGCGGTGCGGCAAGGGCGAAGGCTTATTCGTGTTCGCAGCGGAGGCCGGGCGGGAGCTGACGGAGCTCCTCAACGCGTACACGCACGAGGCACAGTCCCGACTCAGCGTCGCTTCCAGAAGTGGCTCTGGTATGTATAAAATGTTTGTCAAGACAATTGACGGACTATGATTGAAAGAAAACTGAATTTTTTTATACAAGGAATACAATACAATCAATCCCATCTCCGTACAAAATATCCAAAAAGAGATCGTTTTTTATGAAAGCGTATTACTATCCCGATGCAAGCCAGTCTAATAAGTCTTAATTGCAAGATTTTTTTACCTAATTGTAAAACCATAAAGTTTATTACAATTCTCTATAAGCTATTAATTTACTAACTATAACTGACTCAAAAAAACAGATTGTATTAATATACTTATATTTTTTCGTTTTCAGTTCTAGATAAACGATTCTCTGACACCAGTTCGTGCATGGACGACTGCTTCCACACGTCTATGCGATCCGTGTCTCCCTCCTGGGCGGGCCCCAGCAGCCACACGATGCATTGCCTCTCAGATCTAGACTCCAGTCTGGATAGCGAAGACAAATTCAGGAGGCCTACTTCCTTGCCAAGATGTTCCAGTTGTATAGGCAAGATCAGCCATCTGACAAGGTGAGATTTTGCGAAACAAGATTATTTGTATAATCTGCACCAACATACAATCAAAACGTAAAACACATACATACCAAGATGACCCAAAAGCATTGTAATATGGTATATATTACACTTAAGCCGCAAAGAAATCTCTTCAACACTTCCCATGATAAAAATGCCATTTGATGGCTTGTCTTAATTTAACTTTCAAATATCTTTAAAGCATATTATATCAGCACAAGAAATACCAACGTTACAATCTTCCTTACAGGTCTTCGACAATGAACACGCCTGGGTCTTTATTGTCTCCAGTTTGGACGATGGAGAATATTCTAGAAAAACGTTCGGATTCCGATCGAGCTTCCATTTACTCCCGGTCCAGTGGCAGCGCCTCTGAGTACTCGGTACCTAGAACATGTTTGCTGGACAAAAGCTTCGAGTCTAAGAGAGCAAGTCCAGTGTGCTGTACTCCAAGTATACCAGTGAAGACGGGGAACACGTGCCAGTGTTGGCAGCAGCCCAAGCCCTGCTCCTGCAGGAAGAAGACCTTTAACGGACCCTATGAGAACTATGACGTGCCAAAGACACCTATGCCTTTAATACAGGTGAGTTATATCAATTTAACATATTGTGTATTTTAAACAAACTATACTTTGTACTTTTTTATACACGTACGTAATAAAGTTTGCTCAAAACTATATGATGTGAATTTTTATTTCAGGAACACCCGGCAGACGTCCACGTAGATGCGACAAGTTTGTACGACACACCAAAGAAACTAAAGTGCCTGATCGGCCAACCGTGCGGCTGCGCACCTACCGCGCCCGACAACCAGACCACTTGTGATACTAGCGATAATGAACACTTGAACTACGTCAACGTCACGCCTAAACCGCAAATAGACCTGTCCAACTACGCTAACATAGATCGAGCGACGCTGGATGAGTTCGAAAGTTCCTTGAGGATTTTGAGGAGCGCCGGTTTCAGTCAAGAAGAATTGGATGCTCTGGAAGACATCCCTGAAAATGACGATGACTTATCGACAGCTACAAACACAGTCAACCCGACTGAGTGCAACGACCTGAGCTATACAAACCTGGAAAATAGTTGTTCTAGCAACAGTAAGAACTGCTCAGACAACATTAGCAGGATCAGTCACGTGTCCGACCCGACTCACTCGGACACAGACACGACGATCAGCACGAGGCGGTCGAGCTCTGCTGACTTCACGAAACGACTCGAAGAAGATTATCTCAACCCTAGAGTGTGCTTCACGCCAACGGTCATTAGGAGGACCAACAAAACTATCTGCATCAATGAAGGCATCCCTGTCAGGAGTTCCGATAAAGCTTTCAAAGTACCGGAACCGAAAGCTGAGAATGCTCTAGTGGCCAGGTTCAGGGATGCGGTTAAAATCCGCCGCTCGTCGAGTGTTCCGAGCAAATCTGATAAAAACAGGGACTCGTCTAGTTCTAACGATTCTGGAGTATCGACGGGGTCGTTGAAGCATCACAGGGGTGACTTCAATGAGCTCGAAATGCCCGTGACCAATTCTAAGAGTAAGAAGGTGAAGAACGGGCCGTTCAGGATGTCGCTGACGCCGGTCCACACGCCGTTCGTCAAGTCCAATTCGTCGGATCCTTTGAAGAATTTAACGTTTCAGTTCGAAGAAGTGGCCATTATGGCGAAATCGAACTCGTGCGACGTCGACACGCTGACTAGGAGGAAAAAGAGAAATGGTGAGTGTTTTTATTTATATTTTCATGTTAACTTAAATTTACGTAAAAGCATTACGATTAAAAGGAAGTAACTGTTGTACTGTCAGCAAGTTTAAAAAAATATTTTATTACTTTATAATGTTTTGATATGTAAACTTTTGTGACTTATTCTATGATGAAAATACAACACTCCAGTTAATAAAACCATATCGTTGATTTAAGACTAATTACAGTTAATTATTATTATTATATTATGTCGCTATAAATAGCATTATATTGGGCAGGCGACACGGACGCGACGGCGCGCCACAGCCACATGACGAACACCACGTCGTCGGCGTCGGACACGTCGGACTACATGGAGTCGCTGTCGGTGTCGTCGTTCTCGTCGAGCGACGCGCCCGAGCGCCACGCCGCGCGCCCGCGCTCCGGCAACGAGTACGCCAGCCTCGACCGCGCCGTGCTCATGTGCGACATCGCGCCCGCTCTCTGACCGCATCTTTCCAGCCAGGAGTAAACGAATAAGAAAAAAACGTTATACTGTGTACGTCCAGCCAGGAAGAAGCAAGAAAAAAAAACGTTATAACATTATAATGTGTATAACGTCCAGCCAGGAAGAAATTAGAAAAAACCGAAATGTTCGAATTTCAAATGATTCAACAGGGATTGAGGAGATGGAACTGGTGTTTGAATTTTGAACCCGAACGAAATAGGGTCAGGTTTAAGAAAAAAAATGTAAATCTGGTGATTGAATTTAGAATTAATTCGGCCAGGCTTAAAATAAATTGTATTGAAATTAATGGTGTTTAAATTGGGACAATCATACGACTTGTCATAAATATTGAATCTAAATGTCAAAATCAATTTAAACCGAAAAAATTTTTTGCAATCTTTAATATTCTGTATTGGCAATCAATCATTGCTATTCTTGCCTGAGAAAGATTTTTTTTATTATCCAACGTAAATAGTTTTGAGGTAGATCCTCGCAATATCTACACAATCGCTATAATATACCTGCCATTGTACCTAAAGAATGTACTTACTAACATACAATCATTTATGACATATCTGTAGACATCATGTTATACATTTGTATATAACTATTATTAGATTAGAAATTATAAGGCCTTTGTAAACGGATAATAAGGGTTTTAGTGTAATCTGAAAAAAAAACAACGATCAAAAGACGGAATATTTTTTAAGGTTTTTTTTGTTGTCTGTACAAATCTGTACTTAAAATAGTTTATAGTATCGCGCCTTTTTATGCCTTTTAGATTTCTTATTTCGAATTAAGTTACCTGAAAAATATATAAAAGTTTACATTTAAATGCCAAATCATTTTATTATTAAATGAACATTTAGCGTGATTTATTCTTAGAATTTTATTAGAATTCAACCGTTTAAGATACTTAGTTGCAATTGTTCCTATGTAAATACATAATATATAAAATGGCGAAATGGCTGTCTGTAGCTCTGACGATTTAGTTTTCAGTAGGTGCCAAAAATTTTAGCATAAGACTTTCCATGTATAAAATATGTATTATATCTTTAAATGTACGGCATTGTTAAGAGTTCCATTTATTTTACATATATTTTTGCGGAAAAATAACAACTGTTATTATCAATTGTATAAGTTATGTAAAGTTAAGTAACAATTAAAGTAGATACTTATGTTATTCGTGCCTTGAAGTACGTTGTGTTGATGTGTTGCTTAATTTGGTTAAGTTACCTTCACTTATACTTATACGACTCAATGTAAAATAATCCTGATTATGACTAGAATGAGTGTAAAATAAAATTATAGTTTTATATGTAACACGTATATTTATTACACTTACATGTAATATTAACAGTTTCATTTATTAGTGAAATAAATGTAATTTCGAGGCCTGTAAGAGAACGAAAAGCAATAGTAATACGCATATTATATATTTGTATACATTAATATTTGCTTAAACAAATGCAGTAGCATTTTATACGTGAAATAGCTTCATCCTGCCAATTTTGGAAAGTATTTAAAAATACAATTGATGTGTAACTATTTTTGTTTATTTTGTATGTAATAAATTGTACAAGAAACCCGATAACATATTATTTGAATTGATGTTATCCGTCCGACAGATTCGATTTTTTTTTCCAATATAATTAAAGTGTCAAAAAAATTCTATGTACAATTTTATTTCGCAAAATAATAGTATGAATGATTTTGTCTAGTCATGTGTAGTATGGCGGCTACAAACAAACAACCACAAAAGACAATAATTTTATAATATCAATTTTACAAGTAATGTATAATCAAACCCGTTTTTAACTTATATATAAAGCAATTTTGAAAAGGTTTATCATCGCTAATCGCGCGTATTTAAATTAAAAAAAATAATGTCAATATTGAATTAAAAAAAACGCGCGATTCGCGGTTTCCTTTTTAACATTTTTCTATAGTAACTTTTCAAAATGGCCGCCATACATTTGGTTTCGGTACTTGCACGGTTTGGTGTTTAGCTTAATGTTTTAATCAAAGTTATTTTCTTACATTAAGTTGGAAGCATATTTTAAAGTTTGTAGATTATATGCTACTGAAATATAGTGCATTTCCAGAATTCGCTTTTTTATTTCAACATTACTCTTAAAAATTCTACGTGAAATAGGCGTTTTAAAATTGTCTATGAAATATTATCTCATATATCATATTATATCACGTATCATGTTTGATGGAAAACACTTAAATACAATGCAAATTGCAATACAGTTCAAAACAAAAAGTATCTTAAACATAGATAATAATTTTTATACCTACAATCATGTTATACATTACACATAAAACATTTACAAAAACAAAAATTTAAAGAAACGTAACATATATTTACTTTAATAAAAACTTGAACAAAAATTATAACAGTCAGTCGTAAATCACCTCCCAAAGATTCCTCTAATATTATCTTTAATTCCTTACTCCCAGCGTCCTATTACTTGCGGGGTTAAAGTGATATTCGTACAGTTCTCCAAAGTGACACACCGTCCGTTATAGTTGCGCAGGAGTCCCTGTCTGCAGTGGCAGCCGAGCGAGCAGCGCCGGGGCCGCACACATGTGCGCCGGTCGCAGTGCGGCTCGCAACCGTATCTGCATACATACTCTTCATTTGGATTTGTACATTTTTCTGAAAGTATACGAACATAACGTAAATTAGCTAACATGATATTACTAATATCAATAATATTTCTTAACAAAGCGACGAGAACCTACAACTTCCATTGTCCTGATCTATTTTTCTAGTGAAACTTTTAAAAACTTCATTTTAAAAGACGCAACGAACTACTCATAAAATATTAGAACAATATAAACAACACTGAGAGAGAAAGAAAGATAGTTACAGTTATCGTAGACCACATTACACATATGTTAAAACTTAAAACGATATATAAACGCTTTACAAATATACTGGTAAAGAAGAAAAAAGGATATCAACAGCTTCAATACTAATTTTCAAGAGCCTAACTTTTTATTACAATCAATGTAAGACCTTAGTGACCAAAACATTTATTTGAACAAGCTCAGGTCACGACACTAGGATACTGTAATGTATTGTAGTATAAGCAATCACTGTATATTGTGTCAAGTGCCAAGCACGCCACTTCATTAAAATAAACCAGTTACGAACGGACGCGCGACGTCTTATATTTACCTACTACACTGGCCCTCACTTCAACACAATCTTCACCACAATACTTCACAACAATCCCGGCCCTCATACTTCACAGATAATAATAAAACGTGATCTCAAAACTTACGTGGCAAGCACTCCTTAGCCTCCACACAATGTCCGCTGTGGTGCCGCAGCAGCGGAGGCCTGCACAGGCAGCCCCTCGTGCACACCTCGGAGGGACACGCCGGCGCCGGCTCAGAACACATCTGCTCACACCAACCACAGCTCACGAACACCTCATCTGGCTGACACTCCTCTATAGACGGCTCATTGGCATCGTTTAGTGTTACTTCCGCTGTAAATAAATAATAATAACTCATTTCGTATAGTACTAATGTTGTGTTAAATTTCTTAAATAAGCAAAGGTTACATAATTATTAAACTTTTGGACGAAGGCCTTCCCCAATCTTACCCAAATGGCCAGCCTCTTCCATTCATTCTGTCATTAGTATTATTGATTATCTTACCCTTAGGACAATCCTCCAATTTAACACAACTGCCATCAGGAGCCTTCAAATAGCCCTCCTTACAGAAGCAGCCAGTGATACAAGTTCCTGTGCAAATAGTCGGACTTGCGCAAGTCTTCTCGCAAGGTTGACAGGATTTGTACACCTGGTGATTCCCACAAGTCATGTCGAACAGTGCACTCTTTGCCTTGAAGGACCTAACACCTGAAAATTACATTTTTTTTTATAATATGAAGAGAGGAGACAAGCTGGACGCACTCCTGATGGTAAGAGTAACGCCAGCCCATAGCCAATGTAGTGCTACCCGGAACTTTGCTATTTGCTGTCTGCTATTTTAATCAGAACTCAAATTGCAAGAAGGTATTATACTGTAGAAACAGTATAAATAAATGAACTATCAGAGTTTTATATATTCCAACCTATTTGGAATAGTCAGACAGCATCAGAGCCTACAAGGCACAGAAAAGCCTCAGAGATATCGTATTTACTAGAAACGACAATGTAAATTTGTTAATGTTAGTACTAGTAAGATAACTATAGACTTTTTTATTAATCTACTATTACTTTAATATTTTAAAATGAAATTTTATAATTATCATCATATAACCAGGTTTTACTTAATATATTTCAGATATATACCATTCATAAAAAAAGTAATCTTTCAATAATTCATAAAGTTTTAAAAATTAAAAATCTGCTCAATTTAAACGACACCAACTGAAAAAGTTTACCTTTTATATATAAACCAGTAAAGACAGTCTTATTCTTTATCCCAAATCTATAAATATAATTATTGAATAAATTATAAATTAATCTTAATATTTATAAATAATGACTAGAATAATTAGGCCTCTTCTAGTATAAAATAGCTCAAAGTGCCTACAAAGAACGTATTTATAAACACTACGGCGAACTCGACAATCAATGTTAACAATCGGTCATATCACCAAATATGTTACTTAATACTTACATTACTTAGGCTTACAACAAGGCTTAGGGTTACTGTTGTGACCCTAAGTTAGACTAAGACTAAGTTTATGCTTATCTAGACTTAATCTGGTAACACTGTCGGGTCTTCTGTTACTTTGTAAACTAGAAGTGTAATAAGTGTGAGGAAACAACTCGTTGAAAATTCTAAGCTACGTTGTTTAAAAGGATTTTTAAATGACTTGGAATTCTAGTCTATTCTAATAATAAAAGTTAAATTAGGTCTCACTGCAATCCTTAATTAGGTCTCTAACAATTATTCATACAAACCGATTTAACCTGGCACAAACAATCCTTAAATAGTTTTTTATTACTTTTGGATCATGTTCTAAGTCACTATCATAATATGACTTCACTATATAGTATAAAACAA
>DWAJ01005263.1:0-11733 GCA_018238005.1 Eurema mandarina | reverse complement strand
AATTCAAACTTTAACATTAAATTTTGTTAAAAGTACTGCACGTTTCCCGGAAATATTGATGTGGTGTGTTTATTATGCTCTAAAGAACCATTTAAAACTGTTTTCAAAAATCAGTCAAATAGCCTATATATTCGATTTTCACCTGTGGATGTCAATAACATGTCATGTGTTGACTCCTCTGTCGAGTAGAGTTGGTCGTCGACGGTTTTATGGTTAACGAAACGAGACCGTTCATTTTCGTTTTTGAGAATAGTATCAATATAATACATTTAATAGAGAATTAATACATTTTTTCATATGTTTTCTGGTTTCTTACCATGATGCGAAACGCATAATTTATGATTCAAAATGTTTCAAAGTACCCTCAGAGAATCAGATGGTGGCGCTGTCACAATATGACGTAAGATGAGGAATATTTATATTTAATGAGATATGTACTAAATGTTACACTTTAATTTAAGGAAATAGATTACACTTATTTTTAAGAATTTATTATATTGTATTAAAGCTATGTCGAATAATAACGAATTGATGATAATTGTATATGGTAACAATTTAGGACACATTCGGTTAGGTATTCAAATGTCTTTGTAATGACAACTAGCCTTAATATTAAAGGGCCGCTTATATTAGTAATGGGCACTCGTCTCTTTGTTCGCCACTATCTTGGTGGTGTTATTCTGCTGGTGGTCACTTTGGATGTGGTGCTGTGTACGGTGAAAACCGCCATTTAAGTAATTGTATTCTTGTATTGAATGCATTTTGTATCGCTATGCTTTTGATATTTAAATGTTAGCCGTTTTAAGTTACTCTGTGCCAACGTATTAAATAATGTTTCATTGCCAATTAGTTTAATAATAATCCAATGAAAAACAAATGTAAAATGAGAGCCAAGTTCAATATTATTATAAATTCGTTGTTGACTTCAACGACAGAAAAGAAGTGAGATCTATATGGGTGCCAAGTTCAATCACTTCAATGGTCAGTCCTGAAATTTATTTATAAGTAATAGTATAACAAATCATATCTTCTAGTAACATAAGATAATGTATTGTAGCCTAAGGTCTGTCTTGGCTAGTTTTTATAAACCTACCAACAAATTATTATTTTCGATCGCTAGTTTCTACCAACAATCCAAATTTTCGGCATTATAAAATAAGAACCGACATATACTTGTAGGTTTAGAACTTGCGAAGAATCCCTATATGAAAACTATTATAATAGTTTTTGATTTGTGAGTGGGTCGAAAGTGGCTCCAAATGGTTCGTGTAATATTACACACGGTGTGGCTCGCCAGTTCTGTTTCTCGAACTTGGCTTAACACGCTACCGCGTGTCTAGATTATAATTGATATTTTAACGTACCGTTTGTGACCTGAGAAATATTGTGTCGATATAGGATAACTGTTTAAACTATAATGTACTTATACTATTTGTACCTTCTTATTTTAAAAGAGCAACTATCAGAGTTTCTTGCCTATAGTTCTTCTCTATAGAAACTGCCTTCCGAACCGGTGGTAGATTCATGTCTTGTAATAAATAACGATCCAAAAGAGTTACTATACCTAATGATTGTAGCTTGGTTGAATAAAGATATATTTGGCTAATTTGACTTTATTACTTTTACCTCCTTATAATTAATGATATTCTTTTATTTGCTGAACTTAAACCTCTGCCAATAGATAAATCTATCATGTTCATGAACGCGTTGATCAACTACCTAGTTAAATTTAACGACAAGTCGAAGTCAACTTAAACGTTTCACGTCTACGTTGAATCTTCAATGGAACGTTAATCTGCGTCTACGTTGAAACGTCTACGTCTACGTCTAAACGTTTAAACGAAACAAAAGAATAACAATTACGATCCATATTGTTCAATTGTTCCATCTCCTTACTCTTTCATACACACAAATGTCTTATCGGCATCCTTTTTTGTTGTAATCACTAAGCTACATTCAGTTCATACAAATATTTATATTAGCTCAAATTAGTGCGCTCGAAAGTGTTATTCAACGAACAAATTAAATGAATATGGTATTAACCAACTATGTTTAAGTGTCGTCGATCCGCCGTCGTTGCTTTACGAGTCTACTTAAGAGAGTTTTGGCGGGAATCTTACGGCGTCTATTTGTAATCCCGATTGAATATTCATTTTTTGGTGCATAAAGTGATTTAATGTTTGATTGTGATAGTGATTCATGCAGTAAATTAGCTAATAAGTGTCCAAGAAATGAAGAATTTATTCGAGAGCGCATAGTAGCGCCGTTCCGATTGCTCCAAGATTTGTCTAGGTTCTTCGTAAAGCTCACTATCACTTTACGAAGGGCAGAACAAAACGACTGACTGACTCGACTAAAGACGACTTGATGACGATTTTACTTGACTCATATCGACTTTTATCTTGACCACGTTGCCTCTTATTACATAGACATTGGCAAAAAGCTAGACGCTAATGCCATAATATATAAGAAGAAGAAGAAGAAGAAGACGTTAATTCTCCAAAGTCCAAACAAATAATTAATAATAATAAAATATCCGATTATTTAAAAAATATCCAATTGTATTTAAGATTCCTTTCTAGAATTGTGCACCTATTTTGAAAACGCTTGGTACCTACATGCAAAGGAGATGGTAGGGTATGTCATATATACTTGTTCTTAAATCTTGAATTAAACTAAAAATAAAACGCAATTGCCTTTTATATTTTTATTATTTTTTTAAACGTTTTGGATTACATAAAAATAAATTAATTAAAAACGATTAACGTAACAAAGTAAGTATATTTCCGTGGCAGTGACTATGTTATTGCAGTCTTCCTTAACTTTTGATAAACTTAGCGGTAAAAATTGTTGACATTCGATGGTACAGTATATCACGTTATTTAACATAGTCATTCAATGTAATGGTAAATGTAAATGTTCATAATATTCTTGTATTTTACACAACATCGATCAGATTATTCGTTGATTGGCCCTTAAAAAGCAGCAGCTGAAAATGTACAAAATCATTAAAATATATCTGTACCTACATAAAACTTAATAATTTGTTTCTATAAATAATAAATTAAATAAGGTATTAGTAGATATTAATAAGAAATACCCACAAAATCTGTCTAATTACAGATGTTTTATTAGAAAAAAATTTTGACGTTTGCTTAACAACAAGAATCACAAATTAATGTTTTCATTTTATGTATAGGTCGCGTCATTTATGTTTAGCGCTGGACGAGAATAGCTGTGCATCGGTAGAATCGCGCTCGTAATTGACGTATTGGTGCGAGAAAGACAACACGACTGGGACAACCAATCAACGCTCGCGCACCCGACGATCACGCGTCCCGCGCGCCGCGCCGTTAGTTCGATACCTTATTTTTGACTTCTGCGCTAAAGATTCGTGACGCGACCTATACTTGAAAAATGCGGGAAGGTATTACCTACTAGGGCGAACAGGTATAGGTATAAATACATATATATATATATATATTTAGTATAAAGTAAGATGTCTGATAGTAAGTAAGATGATGACTGAATGAAAGAAATGAATATTAGTACGCAGAAGATGTCATTATGTAAGAATAAAATATGAATAACATGGTTAGGATATCTAAATAAAGCTAATGATAAGATATAAGAAAGAAAATTCATAAACCGACATTGTAATTACGCAAGACAAAATTACATTCGATGGAACATAATACATAGGATAGTTCAAACAAATATATGAATATTTTATTAGATATTGAAATTAATTGGTACAATACTTATTACAAAATACAATGAAATAGGAGCATACTAGGTATTCATAAAAATACAGTTTGGATAATACATGGATAAAATAATTGTCTAAACTACTGGGGGTCGAATTTACCCATTGATGATGTTCAGATTTTATAGACTACGAATATAAGGTAAAGTCTTGCTTATATCGCCCACTGTGAATAAGTCTGCCATCATTAAATCTGCCGTGATCAGAGAGTTACTATTATTATTTTGTTGTAATTAAACAATGTTATATAATATGTCATATGATAGAGCTGAAAAATGATTTAGAAAGTAGGCCGAATTGTACAGCTCGAAAAGCATAGTTAATGTACAGCGAATCACTAACCTAAAGGCCTGATTGGGTGTTTGTCCCAAAGGAAAGTGCGTTTGACCGGCGACAGGTAGGAATCACGAATGTAGGACGGGCTCCTGTCCCATCTGGCCATAGGTCTCAGCTCAGGCCAATCGTACCAGAAGGGGTCCCTTGTGATGGCAGAAATTGGCAGAGAAGGACTCGGGTTGAAAATGTCAGCCCACGGCCTGCGTCTCAATCCGCCGGCGTTGTACAACGGCGCACCTATGTTATAGGTTTATTAATAATCGGACGACAGATACTATATACTGTTCTTCGTCATTGCCCTTATTTAACACACAAAAGCAAGCAAACAGTTATTAGTCTTCA
This sequence comes from Eurema mandarina, assembly GCA_018238005.1. NCBI lineage: Eukaryota > Metazoa > Arthropoda > Insecta > Lepidoptera > Pieridae > Eurema > Eurema mandarina. Next base: position 7,289 of record DWAJ01005263.1, on the reverse strand, counting down.
GCTACTCTAACTTTAAACATCATAATTTACTATATTATTCTTTAATGAAATTTAAATTTGCCATTTAAAAATCCTTTTTTAAAGCTTAGCTGACACATTTTAAATATTATTATTATTAAAATTATCACAAAAACTGTTAACCTCACTAAAATTCAAAATGTTATCTATTAGTAATTTGATGTCGAATGTTTAAAATGAAATGGTACATTATAATTAATAATTATTGTGTAAGAAATGATCTAAGCATGTTACGTTCACTTACATGAGAACATGTACACTCATAGACAATTGATCGATTCTCGTGAATTCTGACGTCTTGATTCAGATTCAGATATCGAAACAATAAGGGAAATTTCATCTAGCTACATAATTATTGAAGATAGGTACTACCAACACTTAACGGATTAATTAAAAACTGTCCAAAAGAAAAATGATCACAGGGTTGTGACGAAGAAACAGGATGGATAGATATCTGTTGCAGTCTTACCGTCCGCATCGAACGCGACCTCTGTGTCGCGAGGAGGACTAATCCTTGGCTTCACGGGTGTCGGGGACTTGCCTCGGAGTGAACGATCAAAACCTGCCCATTTTTCGGCATCAGCGAAAAAGGGATCCTTATTGAACACGTCCGATATCCTCGATGGCCACGATCCTTCATTGAAGTCTCATGGTCAATACCATTCCAATCGAAATAATTACCGGTTTCATACAATATTGCAAACGCATCACAATCTTTTAGAATGGAGTGTACTGTTCGCAAATTTATGGACACGTAATTAATTTCATTCCCAAATGTTGTCTTGCGCATATTTACAATGCAGTTCATGCATATGATCAGATGTGGATAATTACAACTTTTACAATGTGATGATGATGACGATTTTGCTATGAACGCTCATCAGCTATAAAATGTGCAGAAATGAAACTGTAGCCAATGAAAGGAAGGTACTAATCTACTAAATTAAACACGAATTTGTCTTTTATATTTTAATATAAAAAATGACTTGGGTTAGTTTATGTAAATAAATTTGTACTTGATAAATTATAAACAGCAGAGCATAAAATATTCAGTAGTATAATAGCATCTCAATACATTATTGAATCCAGAAACGCTTTAAATTACATTAAACGAAAATATTACAAGATAAAATTTTGAAGTTAAAATTGGAGATATCCTATTAAATACTGAATGACAATATTTTACTGCGAAAGTAATTTACAAAAAGAGTTGATGCAGTGTTCGTGAAAATTTAAAAAATATATTTTTTGAGTTTTATTATAAGAGTCGACCACAACTACTAATTAATATTAAATACTTAAATTTTCATGTAGAGTCGTCGATTCTTATTACATTTTATAATAATTCTGAATCCAGGTAGCTTACTATGGTCGGAATGTTTCCATTTCAAATATTTTATAATATCATAAAATCGGAATTGGAGGCATTCACTTCCTAGCGCGTACACGGATCAGTAACAGATCGATATTATTTCGTTCGCTGTTACACTCAAAATCCTTTCGAGACACATGAAAAGACTTACTCAGTTTCCACTTTTTAAGATTGACTAAAAGCGCAAACGAACGATACAACTCGACATCGTTTACAGACTTAATCTAAGATGTTCGTGCATATATTTTAATAGAATTTACCTGTTCCCCAGTGCGGTTTGTTGTCGGGTTCATATTCGATGCCTTTAAGGCTCTTGGGTTGGAGAGGGTCGACGATGGGCGCGGACAGGTCGGTGATGGGGTAGGCCCGGTCTTTAAGGTAGAGGCCGTAGCGAGAAGGATACAGGCGGTCGATGGCGGCCAGTCTGTCGAGATGGTCCTGCCACGCCTTGTGAGCGTCGAAGGGGTCCACTCCCCGCCGGATGCGACGTGGCACGTGGTAAACTAACAAACAGTTCAATGCTATAACACCTTTTTCGAACTCAAGATTTAAAGCGATATAGGTAATAGTTATTCAATCCAAGTGGGTCCTTCTTAAAGGATGTTTGCGATGAAATGACAATGGTTTTTAATTTAAAAATATTCATAGATTGCGAACTTCTTTCTGAACTCTTTTACCTTGAAAAAGATTTAATTCTATACCGTTAAATAAGTATAAAAAAAATATAACTTTTATGTATGTTAGCTTTAACACGTTGTTAGAATTAAGTCGCGTAGCTGAAAGCTAAGCTTGCAAAGCTTTTGTTATTTTTTATTTTAATTTTATCAGGTATTGTAAATGAATAAAATGCTGTTATAGAACTCACCTCTACTTTACAAGGCCCTCGATAATTCAATGGCAAACTCAGGAAGGGGTCATGAATTAAAAATAACAAAAATGTGATACCTGATATGCTTGAAGATTTAAACAATGAAGGCGACACATAACCATTAATATACAAGTGTAAATGGTGTTATGTATAAGAGGTGATTTCTATTTAATTGTGCCATGCTACTATGAAGTATGAGTATATGGATACTTATTGCAAGCCAACATTGACATTCATTAACTATGCGAATGAGATTAATGAAATAACATTTTGACAGGAGATTTCAAACAAGTTTGCTATCGTAGAAACTAAGACCTTTACAAATGTAACATTAAACGTATATTATGAGGGTATGTTTCAAGACTTTGAACATATCGATATATACATTCACGAGTGTACGTTTACAACAAAAATTAAATATAATATGATTGTGCATTTCTGTTGACTGTGAGACTTATGTTTTGTTATCGATTCATTTGATTTAAATCTTCTAGCCTTCACAGGTCTCACTTCAAATTTAATCGTATAAGGCTTTATTAGAAAATGAATACAAATTATATAACGTTACATATATATTTGTTGTGTCTTACAATAAGAATAAGTCAGTGAAAACGTAGTTATTTACAACTATGTCAACACTTTAATGCTGTCATATCTTACAAATCTTAGATGGATATGATTTGTAACTATTTATAGATGATCCTAAACCTATTTTATACTGCTCCGTGTTTTGACGCTGAAACAATCAAAAGAACAATGCGACTATATTCAAATGTTTTCGACATGTTACTGCGCAACTTTATACAAGTATAAAAATTATTTACTTCATATATACATAATTATCATAACAAACAATTTAAATGCGGAATTTCATGATCGAGTTAATATTTTAATTAATAAAGGCTGCGTTTCAGCAGAATGTATTACTTAATGTGCAAATGCGTTAAATTGTCAATCAACAACGAGGTTTTTGGAAATCTTTTAAACGCGAGTACCTACAGATTATAATAAAAACACGTTTTGTTAAAACTCCTTATGTGTTTTTAAAAAACCGTAGGTACGTTAAACATCGCTGTTGATTAATAAGCAGTTAGTTGACTTTGTGTATACTAACTTGGCCTGTATGAATCGAGGGAGCGAGGGTAGTTGTGGGCGTAGATGGGGCGCGGGGAGTATCCGTAGACCTCACGGTGCACGGGCAAGTAGCGGTAGCCGGGGACGGTGATCCTCTCTGCAGCGGCTACGGGGTCGGCGTAGATAGATTTGCTGTAGGGATAGGTTGAGAGGAGCTCAGGGAACACGCTGCGGCGTGATGGCCTGTACCTCTCTTCGGCTCTGATGTCTTCCGATCCTAGACGAAATACAAGTTTAATAGTAGGTATACAGTGCCTTTATAGGTGTATATTCCTGTCTGTTTTGTCGAGTTAAGTAACATACCTTTAAGAGATCGCACGAAAGACTGCCAGAACCTGGCCTTCTTTGACGGCGTCTCATTTCTGCCAATCATTTCTAAATGACTTTTAAACATTTTGGCGACTTGTCGTGCTCGTTTTCTGCAATGAAATTTCACTCGTTACTAACATTTTTTAATGTTTGTACCTACGCTACGCATAATCGGTGGGTATATTCAATAATCGTTCAGGTGACATAACATAGTGTTACTCATAAATAGAGCAATGACGTACGTAGTTTTAGAAGCTAGGACGCAAATAGCTGTCTCGATGGCTAGGTGCCGCGGCGAATGGTCCATGGACTTGGCCATCCGCCAATCTCACACTAGTGACGACTAAAACGGCCGTTTTTACGAATGTTTCATGATTCCCCAGCTATTTTCAAGTTTTATGCGACCTTGTAATGAATATGTATGAGCATAGTACTCCAGAGCTTGCTTTACGTACGTTTTATTTAATTTATAATGTTGATATTCATTAATACTTTTTGCGAGTAGCTCTTTTATTACACAACAATAGGGAGGTATTTATTGATAAGATTAATAAGTATTAAGTAAGAATTATTTAAACCAATGAAACAGTAGAAGCCGTGGGTGAATATTCAACTGCCATAATTAAACTTATCGTAATTCAAACATCTTACACGTTTGCGTCATTAATGTATTTCTGGTAGAGCAGATGCCCCATTCATCAAATTCTCGACTTAAGATGTACGTTTTCAATTAGATATAGCATCACCTGATCAAAAGTAATCGATTATCGTGTTCAATAAATTAATTCATGTGAACGTGCCAATTTTTTTTTTAATATTACGACATCAATAAGCTTGAAAGCTTTCTAATTTAAAATGTTAAATAAAAATATAAAGACTTTTGTTTGTTATAATAAATGTTTAAATATTATATGGAATGCCTTAACTTGAATTAAAATATCTATAAATAGAGAAAAAAAATAAAAAATTAAGTGGATAAATAAATTAAGCAAAATAAAAACGCCGTTTTCTAAGTCCCCGTATTTAAACTTTCATTAGCTTTCCTAGTACCTAGTTAAAAGGATAGTGCAAATAAAACTTGACTGTAAAAATGATATAACACCTCAAATTAATATTACATTCAGGTCAAGAACGAAGGCCAACGTATCATACATATGGTTCCCTTATTCACGATGACCTATTTTAAAATTTAGCCAATGTCAGCTTCGCTTTCCTAAAATAGCGCACCTTAAAGAAAGTTAGGTAAGATTAAAAAAATGCTCGATTGTGAAACGGCTACAAAAATATACGGTGGCGCGTCGATAGGTGGAGATTGCAAATTTGGCTTGCTGTGTGCGGCTAAAAATAGACATCCACCACTCGGATCAGATTCACGGCATTCCCAGATCATACGTCGATGCCCACACGTCTTATTTATTAAAAAAGCTTAGCTCAGATACAATATTATCATATTTTTGTGGTAATTATAGTATCACAAAGAAAATGTTAAATATTTTCATACTTCTCAAATATCACTAATTGTTTTTTTTCGTACTCATCGCGTCATAAGAAACTAAATTTTATTAAAACTTATTTAATGATCTTTATTATATTATCTTTAAAAAATACAGAAAAATCACTCACTCTAAAATCAAGATTTCTTAAAATTTTGAATACCTGTATCATTAATAATAATAAATTAGAAATATAATGTATTTTAATACCAATGTCACTGATATTATGTCACCTTACTTACGTGCTACCGGAGAATATAAGCCTGACAAACTGATAACCCGAGAAGGGGGTTGTTAGAGAATTGCGTAACTAGAAAGAGATGAACACATCACAACGTTGAACACTGCACTAAGGGCCACGATTCTTACCCTTCGTTTAACCACACACCTAGATAACCTCACGAACTAAATCTGAACCTTATTACAACGTCGATTTAATAACAGAAAATTTGATTAATGAATTTTAAAATCAAAAAAAGCCTTTCGCTGACAAGTGGAAATTTAACCACGTTGTGAGTGAAAGACTTTTCTGTATCGTTTTCGTGTATGTGGTAGCTAGGTGCATTGTTAGTCGAGGTTCTTACCGATAGAATAATGATCGTTATTAGCGGGTGTGTGGTATGGTGAACGAGCCGACGTGGAGTGTCGGACCGGGGCGGGCGCGCACTGACGCTGGGCGGCTGGTCGCTACCAGCCCGCCCCCGCAGCCACACGTAAACATTTCACATTTTTCACGCTATTCTATACTCGTTTAGCATCTTTATAATTTAATAATATTTTGTATCAGTCAAGTAACGTTAAAAGTTTGTTAGTAATACTGATATTGTACCTATACAGTTTTAGGTTTGTAAGGTAACGTAAAGACCACTGGAAAGTTATCGAGAGAAAAATTTTCTTACGTGCCCGTCTTACTTCGTTTGGACATTATAGATACGTAAATTGGAGTTAGACAAAATCTCCTTACTTTATGATTAAAAAAATAATGCGGTAATAAATATAGGCACTATTTTTTATGTGAGTACCAATAGTTACACGAAGAAGCAATCTTATTTTTACATGCGGTATTAATAAAATAGAAGTCATTCGGGTAGGTGTGGAAAATTATATATGAGCATCAAAATGAGTATTTTCGTCTGAATATTTTGCACCTGAGTAATTTACAGTGCACCTATCATGATTCATAGACGACTTTACCGCCATGTTTGATTAATTAAGTGTTGACGTTTTACTGTTCCAATAACTAAATGTAGCATTTCCAAATGTAATTGTTACGATCCAATAGCACAATTTAATTTATGAAGAACAAATGAAGTTATGACGATTTTCTTTAAATAGATACCGTTTTTTTTAACTTTGTATATACAGATAAAAACAATACCTTGATTTTAATGTCTGAAATGTTTTTAACGTGCACAGCAAACACGTTATATTAAGGAAGATTATTATTAATTAGGTATCTATTTCCAACAAACAGAACGTTAAAAGTTTATGTGTTTATAAGATTTACGATGTTTTGAATATATGTAGCATTCATATCATCGTAATGTTATATATTTTTTAAATTCTCTTACGAAGGTTTGAAATTATTTTGTAACCTACTGTTGGGAATTGATCAAAAAGTAAAATAAACCTATAATAGAAAATATACAAGTAGATATATAAATAATATTGGAACATTTTTTTAATTAGAGATTTCATATATATACATATCATTTTTAGATTAAAGTTTGTGATTTATATGTACTTGAGTACATATTATTATGTACTTGAAATTAGAATAGAGCCATACAGAATATCAACATTCCATTGCATCATTTGATTCTTTTAATGATATTTAATTTCGGAACGAATCATATATTAAAATATATTCTTATAATAATATTTTATAGTAATGGAAACTCAATACTATTATCTCTTATGAATCTATTGAGAAACGCGTGTAGTCAGACGTTACGATTTATTGAAATCTGGCTCGTTATCAACAGTTAAATTTAGCTCGCTCAAGATCAGACAAATACGCCTTTACGAGCTCTTCATACAAAATGTATAGAAACCAATCGTTAAAAGTAATCATAATTACACATTACAAAGGAAA
>DWAJ01005262.1:0-11734 GCA_018238005.1 Eurema mandarina | reverse complement strand
CTTGGAAAGACGGATGCTGGTAGAGAGTTCCATTCCCTTGCGGTTCTCGGAATGAAAGAATTGGTGAACCGACTTGTACGTGATAATGGTGTTTCAACCACGTAAGGATGGAGACTCGCTGTTCTCCAAGATTCAAAACTGTTACTACATATTAGTTGCTTTAGTTGAATAAATGTATACTTGACCTTGATTCGAATAACTAAGCCTGGAACTACATAGTTTTCAACCGACTTCAAAAAAAGGAGGAGGTTCTCAATTCGACCCGTATGTCTCTTTTCTATGTTTGTTATCAATTATGAACCGATTTGAACAAATCTTTTTAGCAGGTAATACCTCAAGGGTGGTTCCATTTAAATTTAATAATAAAAAAAACAACCTCCATGGGTGGAAAATTGGGGATGAACTTTTTTATACGCAATATCTCCGCCGATAATGAATCAATTTGAACGATTATTTAGTTTGAAGTCAGCTTTTTTTTTGTTAAAAATTATAATTATTATAAATTTCTTATCTATCTAAACGTGTCTAAATATTTTAAAACTGTTCAAAATATGTCTATTTAATATAACTAAATACCAGTACAATATAAACCCCCATACATCTCATCAAGATCACGACCAATCAAAATCTCTGATCTCTAATTTCTCTACCCTCTAAAATCGTCAAAAATCACTAGTTACCCATAAAACACATAAAACCATGTCGCTGTAATTGAGCGCAGTGGTGCATCGCGCAATTAAACTTTAATTGTGTCCTGTCTGACAAATAGCTCGACAGCTGTTAATTTGACGTACTGAGCACAGAGTAGTGAACACACAGATATACAGAAGCTCTACTCCGAACACAATCGATGTCAATTTTTATTATTATCGATATAGTTTTTGAGCAGCTTCCAATTGATATAAAAACTTTTTTTCTGTTTAGATTACATTCCGATAAACTGATGTGCGATCCGATTCTTTATTAGAGTATATTTAGTCTCATAGCTTGGTTAGCAGTATCAAAAATTTTCGATACCGACGACGATTGCAGTCGGAGTAGCTGCTCTTACTACTGAAGTGCTTTAAGAAAAAAGCGAAAGTTTTTATAAAAGGCCGAAGACTGACTACAGAGGTGTCAAGCTACGCGAGTGTTGATGGGCGGTGATGACCACTTTCCATCAAGGGCCTCGCCTGCTCGTTTGCCACCTTTGTTATAAGGAAAGTACGAACGACGATTCTTTATATGGGTACGTTTCTATACCTTAAATATTCAAGTAGTACCTTAGTTATACATTGATTTGGACAATATATTCAGCAATGCTTTTTCGTCTAAAAAATAACTAGTATTACGTTTTGTTATTTCCTTTAAAGATAGAGACACACTGTACTTTTAGACACCAAAATTTAATTTAAAAAGATTATACAGTAGAACCTCGATAAGTCAAACCTCGGTAACTTAAATACCTCTGTAACTTCAAAAAATAATTTGTTCCCTTCCCATCAGAGACCAAAACCTCTGTAACTCAAAATACGCAACCTCTATAACTTCAATAAGTAATCTCTGTATTGGCCCTCAGTAACTTAAAGAAATTTTTCCACAACCTCTATAACATAACATTGTTTGTCAATGAACCATTTTGAAATAGTGTGCAAAACTAAAGATTTCAGTATATTTATTGCTTGCACATGTTCACTAGTTAAATTGTTAACGTAAACAATACATATGTCACCCTTTGTTTGCTTCTTAGAAATTCTTTTCTTTAAAGTTTTGCGGCGGTTAGCCTTAAGACAACGGCTTACATAGATCATAAGTTTTTGATCATTGTCCTGGAAACATCGCTTTACGTACTTAGTGATAAAACTTGCTTAAAATGAGTTCAAAAAGAAAACTAAAAACACTCACATACGCTAATAAATTAAAAGCTATAGAAGCAGTGAAAAATGGATTGAAAAGAAAAGAAGTTGCGGCTCAATTTGGGATACATAAGAGTACATTATAACTCATCATTAAAAAAGAAATCAATCAAACAAACTGAAATCTATAACTTGAAATTTCTGCATTTTATTAAACCAATCATTCTGATGCATTAGAAAAAAAATAGGAACAAGCGTACATATACCTATCCCTTTATTAACCTATCCCTAACATAGACCCTTGATAACTTAAAACCTCTATAACTTAATTTTTTTTTTTTTCCTTTTTTTGTTTTTCCCATTTTGTGTTTCCCTTGAACTTTAACTTATTGAGGTTCTACTGTATTTACAGACTTACAGCTGGGTATCTCGAATTCCTAGATTCTTACCTAATTTAAGCTTGAATGACTGGACTATCCAGGCTACTCGCCGTGCTGCGTGCCAGGCTTTTCGAATTCCAAATTCAAGTCCAAGAAAATCATGTGTGGACGTGTGACGTCACACTACCACTGCGCCAACTCGCGACGATTGTAAATTAACGAATTGTAAATGTCATCAATAATATTCTGGCATGAAACATAAAATAGTGTATTTATTCACGAACCCGGTAACATTATTGTGCGAGCGATTTTTTTTTTTCGTTGAAAAAATTATGAGAATCAATTTTTTATTGACAAATATAATAGCCGAATAATTTAAATAGCGTTTTATATGATAAAATATTAGAAACGTTATATATTTTAGTTCTGTTCGAAAAAGGTATGTTAACATAGCCTTCCATACCGGAATATGGTATGGGTTGTATCAGATGGTAGAGTATTCCATCAAGGTATTCTTCAGTTTCATTATGACATACAGAGATTAATATATACGTTTTAATGCTTTCAATAAACAGGTGTAGTGAACCCGGAGTTTGTCTCAGAGCAAAGTTCCGGGTAGCACTACGATGGTTATGGGCTGGCGTTTCTCTTTCCATCGAGTCTTTCCTCCTTTCGAGAGTCTTACCAACGAGTGCGTCGAGCTCGTCTCACCCCTTAGTAGTATAAAAAAAAACCCCAAGAAATCAAATATTCCCTACCTAGTCATTTCTTAAATCACCCGGGGATGGGGGGTCACTCGGGGACTAAGTGTGTCTACTGAAAAACCAGACCCTACAACACAATATACATTATTAAATATTTTACAAACTATCTACATCGTCTTCTATCGTATTACATTTATAAGGACTAGCAATCAAACGCTTTAAGTTGGGAGAAAAACGATTATTCTTTATTCACGATTGTCACTATTTAAACATCAAACCGCCACATAAATATTACATTAGCGAGATAATAAATTATATTTTAACATATACAATAAACTTCCTACATCCTATACCTAACGGTACGAGCCACCCAAGATTTAAATAAAACACCACACATGGAATGTAACATACACGTCTTATGCCGGAATACTGGAACGCTACTCAAATTTACGCAAAAGCGATCAGATTTGCCATTACTAGACTTGAGGCGTGCTTAAATCTGATTTGCGTCCGAGTATTTGGCCGTGAATCATTATCCTATTTGAGAAGTCCTTTAATAAAGCTCCTCTCCGTGTTTAGAGCGCATGTGACTTCTCAGATTGCATTTCTGCACGTACGCCTGCCCACAAATCTCACACTTGAACCGCCTATCATTCGTGTGTATCCTCATGTGCTCTCTTAGCGTCTTGCGTCTAGCAAACGCTTTCTGACACACCTCACACTTGAACGTTCTCGTGCCCGTGTGCTTGACCATATGATCGTAGAGATCACTGCATTTAAAGAACCTCATCTCACACATCGTGCACGCGAATTTCCTCTCTTTCAAATGATCCCGGTTCACGTGAACCCGATACGCAGTTTGACTAGAAAAACTCCTATCACACTCTTCACACTTCATCATCGTCCCAACGCCGTGGACTTCCAACTGATGTTTCTGTTTCTGTCTACACTCCTTAAAGGTCGCCGTGCAGTAGTTGCATTTGTTCACGAATCTACCGTTCCTATTGTGCGCCCTGTTCATGTGGAATGTGCACGTACGCATAGTATTGAACACTTTATCACACTGATTGCACTTGAACACGCCCGTTTTGTGGCTGCCTTCGTGCCCTCGCAGCTGTTTGATATTAACAAAGCCAGCATCACACAAATCGCACACGTAATTCCTTATATGAACATTCATATGAGCCAGCAGGACTTTGAACGCTCCAAATTTCTCTAAACAGACATAGCATTGCAACTCATCCGTATCAAACTTGAAGGGTACTATGAGATTTTTTATATCCGTGAATATGCTTATTTCGTGTTCTTCTATAAGATGATAGATTAGTATATCGAGATCATCGATGCTCTCTTCGCAAATGGAGCAATGCAAGTCTGTAATATCTAGTTTGATGCAGTATCCGTTGAGATGGGCCTTGGTCGTGAAGCAGGCGTCATCTATTCCCTCGTGGGACTGCAAGGTGTGCAGTTTTAAGTCAGCTGGTTCTACGAACTGTTCCGTGCAGTAGCAACACAGGTAGCCTCGCCCTCCGAAACTCCGTATGGGCGTTGCGTTGGAGCACTTCAAAATCTCGCGTATATTATGCCAGTGTTTATTCATCTCCTCGTTTAAGCTGCACTTAACTTTATCGGGCTCCGTCTTCACGATGTTAATCGTATATAAACCGTCCCATTCATTAACATCGCCTTGTTCACCTATAAAGAAAACGTTAATTTTATTGTTATTCACCAACTGTCTAAGTTTAGAGATACTACTCTCTGAGCTTTTGCCCGAAGATTCGTCAGTACAAAAATTATCGTGTCGACTACAGAATTCACACCACTCACATTGATCACCACTCTACAAATCTTTCGGAATCAGTCTTTTCTTGCAACTAATCTTGCATGCATTTTATATAATAATTAAACTTTCTTCAGTGAGATTATCTAACACGTATTTTATGTATCTTCTAAATTTGTTTATGACCTGAAATTTTTTTCTTTACAATAACTATACAAGGTCATCTGATGTCAAGTGATACCACCATATGTATCCGCAAAGGTCTTACGAATGTGATGTTCTTTAACGAGGTACAATTCAATTCATACAAATAGTACTTCAGATGACTCTCACGTCTAAAAACATTATTTGATACAGTATGAGATATAATATATCAAATTTGTTAATGAGTCTTGGATATTAAAAATATTTTTGAAATGGAACATTTACAATTCTTTACATTATTTGTATTTTTATCCATATTGGATGTGTTTCAATTTTGTTAAGACATGAATTGTTGGAATTATTAAGTTATTTTTATTAATGACTAGCTGACCCGTACACACTTCGTTTGTCAAAATGTTAATTATCCTTTTCGGTCTTTCATATAGCCTATGACACTCGGCAATAATGTGGCTTTCTATTGGTGAAAGAATTTTATAAAGCGGGTCAGTAGATTCCGAGATTACCCCTTACAATTTAATAAACTCACAAACTTTACTTCTTTATATTATTAGTATAGATAACATTATGCAAAGATTCTATGATTAGAGCATTTCGACGTTTATTATGAGTTTTTAATCTAAACAGTCATTTATAATAGCATCTATGAGAACTTTCCACTACAAAAGTTGATTACTATATTCAACATTGCAAAATATCGTAACACTAAAATGTTTCACTGTTTTAAGTGAGCGTCAAGGATCTAAATTATTCCAAGTTTAGAAGCCTCGTTAAAAAATATCTAATTAAAAAAGGCGTACTATACATTAAATGAATATATTGAAGATAAAAACCCTTGGAATGATATTTCTTAACGCTCGTGGGATGATGACCCCTTTCATGTATAAATATTACAAAAGTCGTCGGTTATATTTACAATTGTATGTCCTTATTTTAAAAAGAGCGACTATCAGAGTTTCTTGCAGGTTCTTCTCCGTAGAAACTGCCTTCCGAACCGGTGGTAAATGTCTTGTAATACCATGACGATTCAAAAGTGTTACTATATGTAGCCTAGTTGAATAAATATACTTTTGACTTTGACTTTGACGTAAAAATTACTCTGATATGATAATTCTATTCTTTTGTATCTACTGGTCACGTAAATTTTTGTCAATTTTGTAATTTTCAATATGGTAATATACTTGGGGTAAATAAGAGATATATTATACAAAATTCAGTTTTATTAACAAATTTTTACATATAATACTCAATATTTACACAATTTCTCATATGACTGATACACGGTATAAGATTTACTTCCGAAAACTGATACAATGAGTCTCACCCATGATAAGGTTAGTGCTTAAGACAATCTTGACGGAGAATTTTGTCAAAATTATTAATAGTCTAAGAAAATAGAGATTTAAATACGAATTTATAGATAACGTGCATCAACTTATGATTTGTTAAAGTTATCATATCATCCGTTAATTTCTAGCCACCATATCTAGGTTTATTTAAATTTTACATCTTGATGTCAAATCTTATGTTCTTCAACTTTCATGAAAGGTATTTTTTCTAGTCCTTACTGTTTCTCTAAAATTAAAAAAAAAAGTTTATTTTTATTTTTCACAAGTTTTCGTGGATGGATTTAAAAAAGACTCACTAGACGATTACGGATCTTTCAAAGTACATTCAAAAATTCAAGCTATCTGAAATTCGTATTTAAAGCTCTATTTTTTTGGAGTATAATGATATTTTAAAATTAGTTCCTGTATCCCGACCAGCAATGGATAACAGCATGCGCGAGGATTCATAGTCGCCCGCTTGCGATATATTTACAATACATTACTGTTCTTCTAATTTTATTGTTTCATAGTTTTATTAAGAAATATAAAAAAGAAATTACTGCATAACAGTGTTATAGTACCCTTACTGGATCGATAAAAATAGAAATTGATAAATTTGTAACCCAATTTTTTATGATTATACAATGCTCCATTTATTGTTTAATTTCAAAATATAAACGAGTCTGGTAAAGCTGGTACCATTAGGGGGCATCCATAAAGTACGTCACACGTTAATGGGGAGGGAGGGTATCACTGAAGTGTGACATCGTGTGACAAGGGGCATGGGGGTCAACACTTTTGTGACGTCACATGTTAAAATTTAAAATACTAAAACGCAAATTTTGGATGTGAATTAAAAATTTTATATATTTTTTAAAAATTATAAATAATTTAATTTTTTTTTTAAATACATACATAAATTTAAAAAATGTGTAACGTCACATCAGGGAGGGGGGTTATAAAAATGTGACAACCTGTGACAAGGACGGATGTAGGGGTTCAAAAGTCCTAAAATTCGTGTGACGTACTTTATGGATTGGCAGTGTTTCTAATTATCCGTCCACCACTGTATATCTTCAGAATCACTGTTGCATTCAAACATAAAAATTGGGTCTCAAAATTATCATTTTTTACTCTCATAAGCCTCAATTTTCGAAATTGAATCCTTTACCTCTACATTTTGCATGCGTCTTTTCTCTAACCGTTCATAAAATTAAAATTATTCTTATATTAATTTGTATTGCACATAATTTGATTCAAGGAAGAAATATCTTTCATTGCGATTTGCGAGCTATTTAGAATCAGACTTGTTTCGCTGTTTGTGCGTTATGACATCATATTAAAAATATTTCAATAGTCATGAACTGATCAGTCTTCAAGGTATATAAATTGCTTTATTACAATAATACGCCAACGAGCTAACGTGTCATCTGATGGTGAGTGATATTACACTAGTGTGTTGGCGGCCTTTGAAAAAGCTACCTACGCTCTTTGTTGATGGACCCCAACTATGTCTTTGCACTTAAATTGCACTGGAAAGCTGATTCTATTGAGTAATTGTAAATAGTTAATTAGTTTCAGTTTCTATTATGAAAGTTCCAGAATCAATAACTATAATGTTATAATCTTTAAGACAAACACGCTCTCTATACTCCTGTAATTCGCAAAGTAACGAGGAGAAGTAGACTTTACTGAAAACAAAAACAGTACAATAGCACAAATACTTGTGCTATTTAGATATGAAACAATTCATAGTCAATTCGAGCCTGATAAAGAGAGACCATCTCAAACGTCCTCGCCGTGTTTCGTTCGCATATGACTACGCCAGCTGCATTTCTGGACAAAGGCTTGGCTGCAATGTTCACATTTAAACCGTCTATCATCATCGTGTATACGCATATGTTCCCTAAGCGTTTTTCTCCTACCGTACGCCTTGTGGCACACCACACATTCGAACGTCCTAACACCCGTATGCTTCACAAGATGATCCTGCAATTCGTGGTTCAAAAAGAACCTCATATCACAATGGTTGCAGACGAAACGGCGCTCGCACAAATGATCCCTTTTCGTGTGAACTCGTAGCTGGCTTTGCGTCTCAAATGTCTTGTCGCACGCCTGACAGTTAATCGTAGCAGTCTTTACTCCATGTACCTCCACCAAATGCTTCTCCTTCATCCTGTGCGACTTGAAGAGCTCCTTACAATAGCCGCATCTGTTTAACCTGTTCGAGTACACGTGTACCGATTTCTCGTGCATTTTCATTTTGCGGTACGAAGCAAAGGTTTTAGAACAAACTTCGCATTGATAGGAGCCGTTTTCGTGGCAGTTGACGTGGTTTTTGAGCGTCGACCTGTTCACGAATCCCGCATCGCAAATATCACACGTATAATTCCGAAAGTGGATACTCATATGTTCTAAAAGACCTTTGAATCTGTTAAAAATTTGCGGACATATCGCACAGGTGAGAGATTCTGTCTCAAACTTGAAAGGAACCACATGGCTTTTGATATCTGTAAAGAATTTGATGTCGTGAGCTTTGATTAGATGGGTCGTTAGTTGATCGATATTTGGAGGACTTTCTTCGCAGAGATTACACTTTAGTCCCGTTATGTCGAGTTTAACAATATACTTGGACATGATGGCCGTTTTCATAAAGTCTTTTGTGTTCGAACTGTGTTGGTCGAGAGTGTGTTTTTTAAGGTCTTTCGGGTCTTCATACTGGTCTTCGCAAAAGCAACACGCGTAGCCTCTACCACCGTGACACCGAATCGGCGTAGCGTTCGTACACTCCAACATCTGTCTAATGTTATGACGATGCTTTTTGATCTCCTTATCTTTTAGCTCTGGCACTTCCTCGGTAAAACTGTTCTTCCAAACTATTTTAATCGTTTCTGCTATAATTTTTCTCTTAGAATTACCTGAGGATCTTGTGCCAGTGCTTTGGAGTATACCTACAAAGAAAAATATAGGTTATTGATCGACGCTCGTCAAATTTGGTTAGGTGGGAGGCGTAGTCGCGAATAAACTTCTATTATAGTAGCAAATAGTTAATTTTTAGGTAAGTTAATGTACCTTGTACAACATATTATATGAGAGCAAATATCTGTTTATTATAATAATAATAATCTATCTGCTTCTTGGACGTTACTATGAGCTCTAATTACGAGACCATAATAATGTATCTAATAAAAAATAAAATAAATAAATCTATTGTAAATTTTACAAAATATAAAAGACCGATTAGAAATGTAATGTTTGATTCTATAAGATTTGACATATTATAATATTGAATATTCGATGTACATTTAAATTACATTTTGAAGACGAGATCATTTAGTCTTTTGTCGTAATAAAATTCATACATTTTTTCTTCATTATTGACAATCAGCATTAAATATTTCCTTCAGTTTAAGCTGTGTGTTATTACCCCTTTTACCGTCACAAAGTGTTTTCTGCTTTAGTTAATTATTATTTATTCTTGTGGATTCAATTTCTATAGTTTAATCTGCGTAATAAACGTTTCTTTCTCTCTTCTCATTACACATAAAATCACAATCACTTAGTACACTTATTAATTCTCATATCACTTAACCAATCCTATACTCGTCGCTTTACTGATTCCGTGGTTCTTCTTCATATGTTTCCGTTTGCTATTCTGCGTGGCGTACGCTTTGCTGCACACGTCACACTTAAATTTCCTCTCGTTCGTGTGCGTTGCTAAATAATGTCCCAGCATGTGACGCTTGATGAAGAAACTCATACTGCACACTGAGCAGGCATATGGACGCTCCTTTAAATGTACACTTCGCATATGCAACATCAAATTGGACTTCAGACTGAACTTCTTATCACACATATCGCATTTGATTCCTTCGACGTTATGTACTTGGGACATGTGACGTGTTTTCTGGTAGTAATTCTTAAACCTGGCTTTGCAAATCTGACAGACACTATCACCAGCTATTCCTTTATGCTCTGTGTTAATATGAGCCTTCTTCTTCGACTCAGCCGGGAAGACCAGACCACAATGTCGACAGGGATAACTATTGCTCTTTTTAATATGCGTGGTCTCATGACGTTTCAGTCTAAAGCTGTTCACGAACCCTGCCCCACATATCGTGCATATAAAATTCCTGTAGTGCTCGTTCATATGCTGCATCAGCAGCTTCATATTGTGGAAGATCTCATTGCATAGACAGCAGTTTATTTGTGGTTCATTGGTCAGTTTGAAGGGTTGGAAATAATCAGTAACGTCTAGGTAGTACTTCTTATCGTGTTCACTAACTAAATGGTTGGTTAGATCACCTATAGCTTCAAATGGTCTATTGCAGAGTGTGCATTTAAGATCGACGATATCAAAGCACGCTACGAAGCTGCTCATTCCAGTCCCAGCTTTGTAGGAAGGTTTTTCTTTATCGTGATCAATGTGGGTATGAGTTCTTAGCTCGTTGGCGTCTGGGAAAGTTTTGAAACAGTACGCGCATATATAACCAGCGTCGTTGCGATCTTTGAAGGGGGTAATATTTGAATTCGTGAGCAAAATGTTAAGATTGTGCCATTGTTTCTGCATCTCGGTTAGATGCTTTTCGCGGTATACTATATCGTGTACGTCTTCTGTGGCTTCCGTTTCGATATCTTCTTTTAACTTCCGTTTTTTCCTGCCTCCAGTACGGCCTATAAAAGAAAAATAGCTGTTTCACTTGCCGTTTCGGAATTTAAACGAAAAATCACACTGCAACTAAAAACACCGTCCTATTTCTGTAAGCACAGGGGAGGCAAGCGATGGAGATAAATATTCATTAAATACTTTTTCAATACAGAAATAACACGAATGTCTTTCAGAGATTCTTGATGATAGTTTCATATTTCCTAACCGGTACAAGTTTATTTATACGCAGAAAGATCATTGTAAAGATTAACGTTTATATATATAACCAAAATAGCCCTAGCGTTGAGTTCCAAGTATCATCTGCGTTGAGCCTATGTAGGTAACTCAGTCTATGTATTGACAAAATCCGCCGATTTTGAGTCAAGCCCGACGAATAGAAGTCATCGTCTGATGACGTCATCTCATGTATATGACATGACTTTCTTGTACAACATATTATATAGATAATATAAATAAAACACGTTGTCTATTCAAAATTAGTTTATTACTCGTTCTCTATATTAGATCTCTTATAGAATTAATTGGCTTTACAAAAATAGTAGTTAACCAAAAATGAGACATTCTAGCGGTATCTACAAATGATATAAAACATAATAAAATAAACCTTAAATTGATGAAGCCTAATTCATTTGCTTAGATAAAATACCTATACTTAATAATTTAACATAAGTTTAAAACAAATTATTTTTATTATACAATTGTGATGTTTGTTCATCTAATCAGTAAACGATCTTTTTATTATAAGGCGACCCAAAAAGGAAGTTAGAAAAGATAATCTAAATATATAAAAATTATTAGGTGTTCGTTAGTCTCGCTAAAACTCGAGAACGGCTGAACGAAAATTCATCGGGAAAAGCATAAAATCAACTGTTTTCT
>DWAJ01005261.1:0-11736 GCA_018238005.1 Eurema mandarina | reverse complement strand
TTGTGTCGTGTTGGGGGGAGACCTGGTGTCCTGAAATACAGGCCAAAAGCTTAGTTTAGGCACCAGTCTCCCACAATATGTTACCAAAACTGTATATTGTGGTAGAAAATAAATGTTTTTTATTATTATTATTATTATTATCAATATATTAAAAAACACATCTTGAATAACTAAAGATTGATACAAAATAAATTTGTATTCTAAGCAATTTTGGATTAAACAGAACCACATTTATATTCATAACATCGTTGTAAATACATAGATTTAACATTAAAACGTTGAAAAGTCACCGAAAAGACCGTCTTTAATACTTGTTTAGGGGAATCAATCAATATAACGAATTCTGTTCACGTTTTTGGTAGTAGTAACACATGTCCGTTTATTGTACAAGTATATAACATACTTTATATTATACATAATAGCTATTGTTATATATTTTATAAAATATTAACCGTCATAAAACGATTTTTTTCATTTAATACGTAGCTACGTAATTTCACGCCCATAAAATAGAGGCCGATTTTATAATTATTATTTTATTTATTTAATAAATATACCCCCGTGTTCTATGAAGAGTTCAATCTTCAAAAGTAATAAAAGTTTAAGTTTTCTTCAATAAAATATAAGTTAAACAAGTCTAAAAATCTGATTTTTGAATTACAGAAATATTTTACGTTATATTAAATGAAAATGCGCAGTAATTTTCCAATAATTATCTGGAATATAATATTATGCAAATTATAACAAAATCGCATAGTAAATTTATATTGTAGAGTAAAACTGGACAAAAACAACTTAGAATATTAACTTAAACACAGAATTATACATAATAATATATATTTTGTTGGATACTTCTAACCCACTATAGTCGAGTCTTACCGTAATAAACGCATTAAAATAAATACGTGTGTTTGTAGGTTTAGACTTTAGAGAATTCGTATTATGCTATGACAGTATGCTATAAGATTTGCATCTCGCTTTATACAAGCGTCAATAATAAATCTTTTCATAATACATAATTTCATGTTACACAAAAGTGAGTATTATTTTTCATAATATACAATTGAAAGGCTTACCATCAACATTTATCTGGTTATTATTATTTTTACTTAAATAACGATAATTTTCGATTTAGATTATTTCGATTTAGGTTTTTTATTTACTTTGAATTGACCAAGAAGGTTAGAATAGGATTTCCCCCCGTCAAAAAAGGGGCATGCTAAGAAAATAATGAGCTATAATGAAAATGACGTCAATACCTAACACGAAGCTTACATTATACGCAATTAATATTCAAAGCGGAGCGTTCAATTTAATTTTACATCGGCGAGCTTTGCGCTTAATGTTGAACACATTACAGTAATGAATACGTATCAGTGTGTCCTTAATAAAATAAATATAGGCTATATGGAGATATATTGATGGCTAAAGCTTAATTTAAATTTATCATGCTTTACGTAATATCATGTTTTATATGTTAATTTTAAGAGAGATTTAAGGGAGTTACTGGGTTGTACATAATTTAATTAACTTGTAATTTGTCTGGTATAATATACAATTAACAGTGAAATCTTTTTATTAGAGTTTGGACCAAATATTTAGTCAATTGTGGTAAATTAGAATTAGTCTTATTTTCTTCTTACTTACTTAAATGTATTTTAATGCATACCAAGTTTTATGGATATATTTCTTTATATGTTTAGGTACAGTCAAGTGGTCACTTTTCATGTATAAGTAGGTATAGGTAACTACAATGTTGTCTCGTATCGATATATTTACTGCTCAAATACTGGAGTCACGTCAGTCGGTCGGTCATGGCCAAAATATTCACCATTTGTTCGATGTTATGAAACTGTACCACACAGTATTATGGAATATTGTATTATATATTGAACATAAAAATGAAATTTTATTATTGAATAATACGTAGCGTTGGTATTATTTTCGTATAGTTGAAGTAGTGATGAGCTATTTCACATGTAATGTATCAAATCGTTTATTTTGCAAATGTATAAACTTGACTTTTCGACAGGTGTGTATTTGTTACCCCAACAATATAGTACATGCAGCATGCCCAACCCAATAAATGATTTTGGAATATAGTTTTTAGGTCGTATAAAACCAATTTGAGGAAGATGTAAGATAATTTTAAATGAGCTACAATAAAATGCGTTTTGATATGAATTAGAGGTTTTTCCATGCTAGACTTAAAATATAAATGCGATAATAGAAAATAATATAACTATATAATAAACATATGCGCTATTTCTGTCTCGTTCATCGTCTTATTCATAAATGAGTATTTTGTCATAATTATGCTTAATAGTATCAAGTAGAATTGCGCAAACAAAATTTAAGGCGATGATACATGGTTAGATAGAAGGATGATGTAATTGATTTATGTGACATAAGTGACAGATAAAACTGCCAGATTTATGGACCCGGTACTATTTTTCACGACTTATCGGTAAATAATTAAAATGTAGGTAGAAGCTAATTTCAATTATTTATCAACAACACGTGAAAATTTAGTTTTACAATAGGTGCTAGACGCGCTGAGTAAAGATTTTGTGTTTAACGTATTTACAACATTCAAGGTCCATATAGTAATTAAATTAATTATTAGGATTCTTAAACTAAAAGATCTGTTTTTACTTTTCCATAAGTCACTTATTATCACAATTTTTCAATATAGATAATCACAGGTATACATAATGTATACAGTTACAATTATTTTTTAAATTTGTACTTTTGTCATCTTCTAAAGGTTATTTTTTCACACAAAATACACAAACAGTGTGAATAATTTAAATTTAATATCACATAACATTGTGCACTAACCTTCGGTTCTACGTGATCAATTAACGTGTATAAATTTCTGATCAAACGCACTATTATACACGTTTATAACCTTCGCATAATTCTAATAAAATCCTTCAGAAGTGTAAAAAGACATATTTGATCTGTCAACGTATGTACATATATATGCGTAGGTTCAAAACAAAAGGTGCGTAGGCGTATAATAGTGACACTATAAAAGCCTTATAATTGCCGAGATATTTACGTAATGAACATCTTTATAAAATAATATATTTTTGTTCATCTTAATTTTAAATTTTTATATTTCGTCGATATACTTATGAGAATATGTTTACGTATAATTAAATTTATTTATTAATAGTTCTAAATGTATTTTTGAGTACATACGGAATCTGATTTCATTTCCGAAAAATCTTACGTTTTATAATATTACTACCTATAGATATTTGTAAGAGATGTAACCTGATTTCAGACCTTTAAATTTGCCCTAGGCCTAAATTACTATGTGTGCACACGATTAACGATAACGAACCAGTTTGCCCTACAACCATCAGCTTTATTATAATGGTTTTGTGTTCAGCGCACAGTTACAAAAACATTTTTCTGCAGCACCATTATTGCACATTAAATGTGTTTTATGAATAACGTCTACATTAAATGTGGTCTTGCAAATTTCGGTTTCACTGCAAACTAAAGTTGAACAAATATTTTTAAGAGAAAGTAATTGCCGTGGTTTTTGGCCATAACGAATTGAGAGATAGTTACCTCATTTCAAGAAGCATTAACTGTGTACTGGATAGGATTAATTTGTAACGCACCACGCTATAATTCCCAGCTATATTGTTTACACTAGCTCTTTTGTTCCGTGTTTACTTGTTAACTCAGTTGCCTTGCATTTAAATATAATTGTTATGCTTGCATTGCTGGTATTATTAGGTTGCAAGCGTTTGAAATCGAGAATTTTCGTACGTATAATTTTTGTAAAATGCTGTTAATCGTATTATCTATAGACGAGTATAGTTGGTATTAGAGCATATTTATCTTCTTAACGCGTCAGTGAAGATAGATATCTTCAGCTGGAGAAATACTTCACCCAAAGGATGTCCAGGAGTGTCAACCAACCGTGGCCTCCACCCACTGATCATGATACGTGTAGGTACATTGTTAAGCATTATTAGGCAAGCCTATAACCAAGTATCTTCCTAAAAACTGCGGTTCATACTATGTAACAGTCTTATCTGATATCTTATCTTTTCTAGGATTTGTATTTATCGCGCGAATAGTTTCAATTCCTTATCTCGAAGCTGAAGTGTATCCTTGTTTATATGTCGGATTACGTCATAACTTACAAGCGTTTGTACTAGCCTACAAAAGGTAAGTATTGTATACCTATGATTCAAAATGTGCCTGTAAAACTCGTTCTACCCTATAATCAACTGTCATTATCTATGATATTAGTCATATAGTGTAACTAACCTTCCTTAAGAATGTATATGTTATCATTTGTTAGGTTGGTGACGATTGTTGAGTTAAGATGTATCCTAACTTTTACTATTGACTAATTAATTATTATCCATTACGGGTTCATAAAGAAAGTAACAATAATTTCTCGATTTTGACCCTTCCCACTCTACAGTAATATATTATACTTTAGAGAAGTGAGAAAATAACAGTTTCATATACGAATACCTGATCTTGAATTATCTTTCTCTTAATAATTGAAATAAATAATAGCACTAAGAAATGCTGAGAATTACGATTTGTAATAGAATATTTATTCGTTTTAAAAAACAAACTGTACCTTATGTAATAAGAATAAACATAAAACTATAAATACCAAATAGAAAGGATATGCAAAGCAGTTCCAATGAAGTAACATTCATTGCCCTTACTGTAAACGGTAGCCGCGAAACATCAAAATGCCTCTAACAATGGATTATAGATATAATCTATTTTATGGCTTGATATCGGCGTTAGGTAGTCGATAGTCGATACAAAGAAATGTTTATTTTGACCGTTTCCGTGCTCACTTATAATAACTGATAACATAACTTGCTTCTTGGCTCCGTTATTTAAATTCAAAGTTGAATTTCTTTTACTTAAATTTTAAAGTATTTAGTGTATTTTAATAAATTTTTCACTGTACATATTTATTGACTTGTATTGTATTTGATTTAACCGAATAAAGGAAAATTGACACGTCGATACAAATTCAAAATACAAAATCGAAATGCAATCATAAACGTATCTCAAATCTCTTTCAAAATGCACGAATATAACAAATATAAAAGGTCTGAAAACCTCTTCCTTTTTGAAGTCGGTTGAAAGAAGATAAGAATTGGCTAACATTGAATTGCACCTGTTCCGATCACAACGATTTGTAGACTGGGAAGTCAGGTGGTTTAATTATTTTAAAGCTGAGATCAATTTTACACGTGTCGATTTCTTCATGGGCCAATTTATGTTCTCCCGACGCAAATATGACAAAGGAATTAAAAGATTTTGAGAATATGTAAACTATTATGTACTGTTTAAAAGTCTCAAGGCAAACGACCAGCAAATGATGATGAGAATAAATAGATTTTTATCAAATATATGAAGCTAAAGACCTTGTTTATTGAAACTCGATAATTTCTGAAACTATAACTGAAACATCAACTTCAAGTTCTCATAAATATTTTTGTTTTACCGTATTTGAAATAGACTTTGACAAAAATAACATCAGACATATCGACATCGGTTTATGGTTATTAAACAACGTGTGGGAAGAGTAATTAAGACGTGGGCATTAACTAGAGATAATCCAGTTTCCGCTTCCCTTAACCTACAGTGTAGTGTACACAGACTCAACTAACAACGTGGACTAGAGGTGTAGGTGAGGCCACCAACGTGTCTTGAACATTATGTACAAACAAGTTTGAAATCCTATACTATACCATTGTCTTTAAAAAAACTTTACTACAGTCTTTATTAACAAACATAGTGCAGATTTGTTAAATGATAACCTTTTTTAGAAGCTCCATTTGGGGATGTTTTTACAGACCAATTAATTATTTACAATCTAAAATCTGTCTCAATAGTATAATTAATAAAGTTTCTCTAAGAAATAATTTTATTCAAAACAGGAATAAGAATATAATTTGATCACAATATTAAGTAATGTTATCCTTCGCTATAAATTTCATCGACAACAATATGTCAAGAACAGTTTTCTGCGATGATTTCTGCATCTAGCTTTTCTAGTCTGGAAAATAGATCTCTCTTTAAAGGGTCTTTTGTATGAATTTGGTATGTATATAGATGATACCCTGGATTAACACATATATTTTATATCCCGGATACATTACATCCCGGTATTGCGCAGGGAACGGGAACTACGCGGATGAAACCACGGGGCTCAGCTAGTTATATATAAAACAAACCTGTGCCAGCACTACATTTGACTATTTTTAGATTAATTAAGATTAGAGAAGTGTAAAGCTAAACAGACTTGGTCTATTTCAAAATTAAGAGGACAAGATCAAACGTTATTTTTAACGTATCGTTATATTTTGAGGTTTTAAAATAGCTTAGATGATGGCAAAATAAAGCAATTTATTTTCGGCATTAGTTTTGTATACTTGATTATCAGACTATTTAATTAAGACCGAAAATTTTGATACGTAATACGACCTATCAAAAAAAAAACGTAATCAATTAGTCAAAAGTAGTTATATTTTATTACATTTATGAGGAGAAGTAATACAGGCTTTTGTAACAATATTAATACTTAGATTTAAGTTTTTACAAGATATTACGTTAATAATAATAATTTATTTCCGCTATAAGGTGATTTACAAAAAAGAAAATATCCAGGCTCCCAAGATTGTTTGTTGTTTAAAGACTGTTTTTCAGGAGCCTGTTACATCCAAATCTTGACAAATACGGCACCGACACAAATCGATCAGATATTTACAATAACTATAAAACACTATATAATGAATTTTTCGTGCTATTTTAAAAAGGCAAAATCGTACTTCATGAAATAGGTACTTTTATATTACTTAAAATAAAACATTTATGTCTGTATATAATATCTATCCCAGGATAAATATATTACAAGAATGAAATAAGAATATATGCAAATCAAATATCGCTTAGATAACGAGAAACATCTGCATACGTTTTATCAAAAGCGTAATATAACTCTCAAGTACTCGATATACAATTACTGATAACAAGCTATGTAAGAAATCTTACACCTGTGAACACAGTGTGCGCTATATGACTGTTTGTTAACGTGTTGACGTATGTATGTGCTTAGGGGAAAAATACGTTACGACTCAGCTGGGCCATTTACTTTGTGAGAAAACTATTTAATTGTTTAGAGCAGACATTTAAAGTATGATTAATTATTAATAATTAATGTTTTTCTTTTAAATTTTTAGTACGTTATAACGTAAAGTGAAACTCGATATTAAAAATCTAAAAGTAACTCTATTTCAATATTTTAATTGATGTATATGGTGAATGTATAGCGAAAAATGAGATTCAAATTTTGTCTTCGCTATTTTATAATATTGAACAAAAATGTGTATGATGTCAGAACTGTACCAAATTGAAATTGGAACTCACGAAAACACCTCCTTTTTTAATTTCGGTTAAAATTTGTTCCAAAATCAAATGCTTGTTGGAACAATCGACTAAAACTTTAAAGGGCGAAGGTTTAAGTTACCGCATAAAAAGGCAAACTTATCCCCAACTTAGGTCACAACAAAACGGCCGCGCCGACCTACAACAAAAAGTATCCAAGAAGAAACAAACTTGTCCTTTGAAGTTTTATTGCCAAATAACAATGGGATTTCGTGACGAAGCGAGTATTGTTCTGAGGTTTAAACTTACTATTTATGGAGTTCAGTTGACCGAATTTTGTGGTATGCGGTCGCTCTACATCCTGGCCATTTCGATATACATACATAGACTTCGTATACCTGACTCGTAAATATATAGTTAAGAATCAAACGTATTGGATGAATCTTCTAATCTGAATATGTAGTCTGAACAACTTAATCATTACTTTAACATTTTAAAACCAAGAAACTACTCTAGTATAATCTGAGTTTCAAGTTTAGTAGCTTCATGATTCTTGAAGACTTTAGCTTTAGGTTTAAAAGACGACCGTTTCATTATTATTCGTTATTATTCGCTACTTTCACGTTTCAAGTCTCTAAAATTCTTGTTCGTTATATCATCTCTTTCTTTCCATTGCAAATAGTGGTTATATTGTGTATCTCACAAAGTTCAAAGGCTACACAAGTATCAATAAACCAATGAAGAGTAGTTAAATTTTATTATTTTCAAACAAACTTTTATTATACAACAAAGACGCTTTTTCTTTGGACCTTATCGCGGTATTATAGAGATCAGATCTTGTTGTCCACCTACGAAGCATGAGTTTAATTGAAAATGAACTTTAAGACTAAGAATTGAGGTGCATTTTTGAGTGACAGTGTAATGTATGTACATAAGGCTAATTGCATTGTACACAGAGGTAGTGTTAAGAGAATTAGTTGCAGACGCCAGCAATTGATTTACAGATCGTATTGTTGGATCCCGGAGAGCTGTAATTGGCTGACCTATTTCGCAATTATGAAAATGCATTATGCATCGAAGTTAAACGGTTCAGTTTCCTTTCGCTTTCTCTAGTTCATTCTATAATTGGCTATGGCTCCATCCAACACATGTTTCTTGCTTTTCTTCTGATGCTTTTTATTTCTATCATTATTAATATAAAGCTAGATATTATATAGATATAGATTCTATATCGGCAATAGGTCTATTATACTTTCATCATGTGTTAAATGATGTTAAAAAGGTTTTGTTGTAAAAAAATTAGAGCTAAAATCTGACGTATAAATTATCTGTATTCGAACAAATATAAAACGCCCCCAAATGCAGATGCGTTCAATCGAGTCTCTGATTACAAACACGTGAAGATCATTCATAAAATCGATCACGGTTTTCTGTGAATGAACGAGATTTACGAGGTGATAGAAAAAACGAACATCTGTTAGATGCGCGTGCGCCGGGTGACGTGCGCTATAGTAACTTTTTGTCGTTGATGGATTGGCTTGTAAAGCATATTTGGCGTTGATTCCATTTTTGAAATTTGAGATCTTCTTTTTTCATAGTGTTTACTCACATTTATATAATAAAAGAGCGATTTTAGAACGCAGTCTTTAAAGTTGTGTAATACCCTATACGTGTTGAATTATTCAATTAGATTTTTTGACGATTTTGTCGAACTGTAAAGGTAGTTACAGTAAAATGCGGGATGGTTCGATACAGCAAGTCGTTATTGATTTTTGTAATCTCCATGCCTAATCTAGATTATTCAGCAAAACTCTTATCTCATTATCCATACTTCTCATAATACATACTTGTATAGATATGCGTTTATTTTCATTGCTATTGCTGCTCACACATGTAAATCAAAATATTGTTTTTTGACGAAGTAGCTCTCTCTCGGGTGTAATACATCCAGAGATTATTAGTTTATTAAAAAAGGCAAAGATTCAGGCATAGCCTTAAATCAAATATTATTTACATTTCATAGGTTGTCGTATATATTTTCGTAGTGAATATCATATCCAATAGATTGGTGTCAGCACCCAAATCCTACATCCTAGGAAAAAATAAATGGAATATGCAGTTAACACAATTTCCGCCCAATATCCCAGTCATCGGTGTCACACATGTGGAATAAATCTATGCCATAAATCAATTACTGTGACGGCTCCGGTCAATGGAATTGACCGTGTTTACTTCAGAGTTTGGATGTACAGAAAATGGGATAAAGTTGTGTACGGATTATAACGAAAGAGGAAAAGATGTTGAATTAATTTAAATTACAGACAATTTTTTTTTAAATAGGAACTAATCTATCCGGAAAAAACTGCAACGGGTGCATTAAATTTATACCTCAGGATATTACAAACTTACAATTCTGCTTACAATTAAGCTTTATTTCTTGATACATCATATCTAAAATCTTTTTTAACATTCATAAATGGGTAGATAGTTTGGATAAAAGCACCAAAAAAAATTCATAAAATGACTGTTATACGCACTACATCAACACCAATCACTATCAAAAATCTTTTTGAATAATTTACATACATACAAATTAGGTCACACTCTTCAAACAAATACTGCCATCAAAACTAATTTAGCCTATTTAAAAAAATGCTGACATCGTCTCGCGTTAAAGAGGCGCTATTGACTAAATCATACATTATTATGTCACTTGCTTCAAAATAAATTATTGTGATTGAAACGAATGAATCGCAAAAAATATCTCTTAAGTGTGATGTATCTAAGATGTCCAATTAGGCTACTTTACAACAAGAAACTGGTTTTATAAATATATAATTCAAGAGGTTTTTGTATCATCATTTGTTTAGCATTCATTACAATAATAATGCAGTGTTTTATGAGAAACGGATAAACGAGATATTTGTATCAATAATATTTATGATTTTAGCTTTGTATAAAGAATAAAATTAATGAAAGGATTTTTAATACATAATAATAATAATGAAAAGATATTACAAACTTGTTAGTTGTAAATAAATAGTATTTTTTGGCTTAAATTACCAATTTCTTTTAACAATCTTGCTTGGAAGAAATCACTGCACAGCGTTAAAGCTCACATTTATAAGTCTCGTTCTATCGATTCAAATTATATATTATAAACACGTAAAAATATTTTAAATTGTCAGTTTGAGACAATTGGAAAAAAACACCAAAATCAAGTACCCGAAATATATCAAGTATAAATATAGAAAAATATCAAAGCTCTCCCTAGTAAATTATTTACTCGTAGATCGTATCGTAGAGAGTCATAGTTTGCTTTTTATAAAAAAAGTATATTTGTGCAATCTTGCGAACCAGCTCCTCCGGTAAGCTTTTTTTTTGACGCAAAAAAAGTCCTTATAAGAGCAAAACCTACAATTTACAACGCAAACAAATCGATAGGTGGGTCTCGAATAACTTATGAAATAAGAATGTATTCTAAGAAGACGTTAAGACGAACATGATTATAAGATCGTAAAATTCTTTAGTGTTCTAATCGGATTCTTAGTATGACTTGGTATACTCAATCATTTTTCATTTATTTAATTAAGGCTTTTAATGTTCAAATTATAAAATAATTGAAATAGGTTGATAAAGAAGAATTAAATTAATGATTGGACTAAGAATATAATATTATATTGTATATACATATCGTATACTAATATTGATAATACTTATTTCACAAATTCACTTAAACCCGAATCAAGCGAGGCTCAGATAATTTACATTTACTTAAATAGAACAAAAATCTTGCCACGGTTGCTCGAACTTGGCATAGATAAAGGTTCAACGAGCACTACTAACCACGTGGTACGAATATATTGTAATATCTCATCTCATCTCATCATTTTTTTATCTAAGAGGAAAGCAATAAGTAGCCAATGGTTTGCCAATAGGTAATATTACATACCAATACATTAAATCCATTTGTCGGCGAAACATGTTTAAACTTTTTCATAATATAATATTAACATTATTATATTTAACTTTTATTAATGATTTTGGGAGTTAGGAGAAAATTTACACATCGCAAGAAGTCGCAAAATCATTAATTTAAATTTCATTATAGTCACTCAGAAAATGTTCGCAAAAAATTAATTATAAATACCTCATAATAAATATGATTTAACCAAAATTAATACTTTAATGTACTTTTAATTACTTAAGCTATAAATGTATTATATGTAGATATGCTGATCTCTACTTAATTGCAATATTAAAATTTTAATTACAATCGTAAGAATCCAGCTTCGGTTTTTCCACCTATAAACATTATAATTCAATTAAACTAGTCAATAAAAA
>DWAJ01005260.1:0-11737 GCA_018238005.1 Eurema mandarina | reverse complement strand
ATTATTCCTCTTTAAATGATCTAAAAAAAAGTCCGCGACAGTATATGTCTATCTTCTAAGATTGACTCACTATTACATAATAATAGAAATAGATCCGACGGGGACGAAGTTCCGAGCAACAGCTAGTAGTAATATATAGAGCTGAAGAGTTTTTTTGTTTGAACGCGCTAATCCCAGAAACTACAGGTTCAAATTGAAAAAATCTTTTTTATTGAATAGACAATTTATCGAGGAAGGCTTTAGGCTACATAACATCACGCTGCGACTATTAGTCGGAGCTAAGAAATAATGGAAAAACGTTAAAACAAATCAACGGGGACGAAGTCGCGAGCAACAGCTAGGTTATAATATAATGCGCATAAGCAAAGATAAATAAAATTACGTTAAAAACAATTAAAAGTGTTAATTACAAAGTAAGCTTAATAAAGACTTGGCACCTTTTAGAATATTTTTTTTTATATATTTTAGTCGGTGTCAGACCAATTGTTCCACACGTGGAGCAAGCCGTTTATATTCCTCCACCCGACGTCGTACTTCGGCAAGCAACCCCGCACCCTCCAGCTGAGCGAAGCGGACATAACCGATGCGCCACCGGGGTACAAGAGCAAAGTGCCTGTATCTGCTAATCATCAGGTTTTGTGCTATTTGTAAGTGAATTTAATGTAAACATTTATACAGGGTGTTAATATTCTTATGTTCAAATCTGAAGGGTATTTTTAAGGGTTTTTTAAGGGTAATTTCCTAAGAACATTTTTGGGAAATAAAAAAATCTATAGTAGTGTAGAATTGACTCAAATTCCAGGAAAATTTTAAATAAACAAAAAAAATATGTTTATTTATTGTTTAACTGTCTAATTGTAAAAAATCTTGTTTGTTGTGTCAACGTATGTATAATGTGGTCAGCAATAAACGTGAAAATATTTTCAGATCGCTATTAGAAACTACTAAGCCATATATAGTGAATTCTATGAGAATGCCAGCTGCGCACACGTTGTTGCTACTAGCACATTCTATTGACACTAATTTTGGATTTACCAGGTACAAAAAACAAATATTATAATTTTATAAATATTAAAGTTAAAATAGTTATACGTTAAAATGTCTGTTAGTTAAATAATTTAATTTTAATGCCACACCCATACATTATATTTTTATTCATAATAGGATAGCGAGTTTGTTTGTTTCATCTTCGTTAACGTCAAAACGAAGTATTATGTATTAAAAGTAATAAAAGTCGATAATCAGTCCTTTTTTACTTAAGTAAAAATCTAAGTTTCATAGAAATATATATGTCACAGGCGGATTGTATAATCCGCTGTATTACATTACGGCTAGCCGTTTTACGAAACAGCGCCGTTTTGCAAAGCGGCGGTTCAACGATTAGCCGTATTGAATGCGGATAAGTAAAAAACCGCCTAAATGTATTCGTCGCCATATGTTAGTTTTTTAATATATTAGGTTAGGTTAGGTTAGTTATTTATCATTATAAAAAACTTATTTACTCATCTTTAATAAAAATGAAACTGAGTAATCAAGTTATTATTATAATGATACAAAAATAATAAGAATATAAGAATTTATAATGATACAAAAACTACGCAAGACAATACGGCTAAACGTTGAACCGCCGCGCCGCTTTGCAAAACAGCCCTGTTTTGTAAAACGGCTAGCCCTAATGTAATACAGTTGATTATACAATCCGCCTGCGACATACATACCTACCTCAGCAAGACAAGAAGTCCCGTAATATATAATAAAAGTTATCATAGTTTAAATTGAGTTCAATATAACATCCTGTTGGGTGCACAGTTAATAAAACATTACATTTTTAGGGTTCCGTAGCCAAATGGTAAAAAACGGAACCCTTATAAATTCGTCATGTCTGTCTGTCCGTCTGTCCTTCCGTATGTCACAGCCATTTTTATATGCAAAGTCGCGTATTCAATACTTTTTTTTCAGAATAATATGTGATTCGTGGTTGTTACTGGAGTTTCCGTTTCCCGATAGTGGAATTAATTTATTGTTGAAAGCTGCTAAAATTAGGCAGAGATGGGACGCGCTTATAAATAGGCGGCTTTTAGGTGAGATGGTATTTGTTTTTTCCAAATATATGGGTCTAATCATGGTTTTTAAATGAAAAATGAAAATGAAAATGAAACTGTAACTAAAAATATCGTAATGTACAGTGTGTTTTAAAATATGTGTTCGATCCTGAAGGGTAATATTCTCTATCTAAAAACTTTTTCGAATAAAATAAAATAAAAAACTTTATCTTGAAATAGCAATGCAATAAAGTTTTAAAGATTATGTTTTTAGTGAAAATCTTACACAAATTCAAGGATATTTACAAATGCTGGCAACTCAGGTACGGTTCGTTCGGAGGTATAGACTCTAGAGACAGCTATAGACGTATTGCCTTGTAGTTTTTGCAGTTTCTCTTACTTTATTTTTTTTGTTTGAAAAAAGAATTATTTTTTCAAAGCGATAGCAAAATACTACTACCTACTAATACCTACTACCGGTCAGAGTCAGAGGTTTTCGGATCGGACACTTGTTTTGTAACACACTGTATAACTGTTTGGCTTACCGTGAAGGTTTCATTCGGTTCCCGTTTTCTATAAAGAAAAAGAAAAATATTATTACAAGCGATACATACTATGTTCTTCATGTAAGTGGCCTGATGATTTTGTATAGGAAAATAATAAAAAAGATAAACTCTTTTACACGTGCTATAAAATATAAACTACATAGTAATAAAATTTAAGTTTTAACCTAAAACCGGTCTTTGTTTCTTACAGATGCAAACCCCAATAAGTCAGTAGAAAGCGAATTAGAAAAGAATAAAAATAAAATTCCATACAAAGATCTTCAATACGAATTATCGAAAGACATGAGCTCTTATATGTCGAGTGAAGTTTATTATACGATCAAGAGATTGTTACCAGCTGACTTGAAGATACTGTACAGTGGTGATGGTCAAAATACGGTAGACCCTAATCCGTTCAGTCCAGGGTTCGAAGGAAAATCACACGAGAAGAAGGGCGGTGTGTATGTAACTGAGAATGTTTTGTTTAATTGGTGAGTTTGTTTTTTAGATTTACTTGGTATGAACTTAAAATTTAAGTGTTGAAAAATTTAAATATTTATGTTAAACACTTTAAAAATGGACCTTTGGTGACATAGTAGTCTATAGAAATATTAGGAATATCTGGGAAAAAATACCGCAATAAAGTATACTATAGAATAGTTTTCATTTTAATGTTAGATTTTGATATAGAGAAAGATCTCATAGCATATTTATGCTAGTAGATATTATTAACTACAACAAACCGTAGATATTATTTTTTTTTATAATTTTATAAAAAAAAAATATCTACGGTTGCTTTTCCCTCGTATTACTTTTTATCTGTGTTAATTTAGATGTTTTCTTTTTTAATCTGTGTAGCTTTCTAAAAATACTTTTTTTTATTTCCATAACAGTGTCGTGGATTCTGACTGGAGTTACAACAGCTATCAAGAAACGTATTCACTTCCATGGAAATGTCCAAACTGCGAAATTACTGTATGTTTGTCTCCTCTAGAGCGGATCCAACATCGAGAGTTCACGTGCTCTTCTAGAACAATCGAGAAGGAACAGAAAGTTGTTCCAAGGGAAAATAAACCTAACAGCAAAGAGTATAAGTGCGATGTTTGCAAACAAACGTTGTATTTAACGCCGGTTGAAATATTGAGACATAAGAAAAGTTGTAAATAAATAATTTTAGTTATGAAGTATCAAGATTGTTTTATTTAACAACCGTTATAATAGACGGACTGTCGTTTTTTATTTGACAGCACTGACATGCTTTAAATTTAAATTTTTTCGGCACTCTTTTGGATAATTATTTTCTTAGTTTCTATAGGATTTATTTTAAAATGGGTTATATCTCACAGAAAGTTTCTATTTTACTAAACTTACATATTGATTTTTTATGTATTTATGAAGAAAATAATGTGCTTATTAAGCTATGAAATGAATTATATCTACCTCCTTCAAAAATATGGTACGGTAAAAAAAATATGGAGGACACACACACGATAATGTTGCTACTATAAGAAATTTACCCTATAAATATGGAAAAATTTAAATTACAAAAAACATACCAATTTTAATGCGATTAACAGCGACGATCTATAAACCGAATTAGACAAAATTGTCTACTTTGAAATGGCTTCACTTTGCGTGCTAATATTACGATTCTAAGTATTCTTATATGTATAAAGTATCAACTTATATAGACACTTAAATCACCCCCCTCAAAGGCCAGGCGAAACGTCCTTACCTCATAATTTCACGTCAACTATCCCAGATCACAGTCACGATCTACACATACATACATACATACAGCCTGCATGTTCGAGACGTATTTATTACATAGTCGGGTAATAGGTTCGCTCCCGGACCGGTCACGAGCGACAATGGCATTGCAAAAGGACAAAGTGCTCGTAATAGCATGATTTAGTTCTCTGTAAGCATAGAGCGCTTAAAAAATAGCTTCGAGAATTTTCTTTAGTTTAAAATTCCTTAGTTTGTTTGTCATAGTAAATTGGTCTTATAAATATATGCGTTTCGAAACACAATAACTTATCGTGGCTTAATTTGGGTGTATATAATTTATTTGATAGATAAAAACAATTCCTACTGTTTTTTTTTAATTAATTAAATTAAGTTTAATGGAATTAAGTTTAATTTAGTTTAATAGAAACTTTAAAATAATAACAATAGTGTCGATTTTCATGAAATTTAATATAAACACCGTCTAGAGACTAGACCTTTAAAAGAACATACGAGGCGAATTATCACCAAACTAGCGGCCCGTCCCGGCTTCGTACGGGTAGACATAGTACCTACTAAATATAGCCTATGTTACTCATTGATAATGTGGTGTTCTACTAAAAAAACAATGATTAAAATCGGTCCATTACTTTTTGAGTTAATTTGTAACATACAAAAAACGAATCTATCCTCTATAATATGAGTGGAGATAAAAAAAAATTGAATGTTGTCCAAAGTAGCTATACCACTGACAAAGTTGCGTTCCTAACCTTATTATAAACCTCTTTACTACCACATATAGTACGTACTGCACGTATTAAAAGACAAGTACCCTTAATAAGCACGCACACGCACGCACGTATGTACGTACGAACACGCACACGCGCGCTCGTCGTGACCCGCCCGCCGGCTGATGCGATGCCCTTTTAATTCGCACAATAACGCACAATGCGGTCGGTTACACTGCCTGATTCTGATACTAAATAAATCTTTAGCGAACGGTGGTTCTAAAATAGTAAGAACTGATGTTCTGAAATATCGTACTAAGACACTGAAAACGATTGATTATTTTTAACGAATGAACTTGTCTTTGTAAATGTCTTTCGTAATTTCATCCGCTTTCAACTAGATCAATAATAATAATAAATTTATTTTGAAATAGTCATGTTAATAAATAATATGTTCATCGAATATGACTTAGGTACCTAAGTACCTAGGTACTTAATGGTGACTGTAGTTTATTTTTTTAATGTTGACATGTTTTATAAAAAACCTTGTAGAGTGTAGACTACCTACTGACTGGCAAATATATACATATGTTACAGAATATAATATCTAATTATTATCTATAGACCAATTGGATCACAGGAGATGATATTTCAATCTACGCTCACAAATATATATACTATATTACTAAATTAATTACAAACATCACAAAATTTCCTCTACATAATATCAGTAAGTATTTAATATAAGTGGAATAAAGGAATGACCCCGTATGCGCCGGCGCAGGCGTCCGGCAGTCGCCGTGAGATGCGCCACGCCCCCGCTCAGCCTGACATTAGACCGTGCGATCGCTTACCATTGATCTCCACATTATGTATGGACAATATCATTTGACTACCATCTTCTGTTTCCAAGGAAAAACATAAATAAAGTAGATATACTAAGTTTTTAACAAAAAATATCAACTGTAGGTAAATGTATTGTATTAAAGTAAAAAATAAATAAATAAAACCTATACGTTATGGATCAGAAAACAGGTTAAATATGTATGTATTTTTGAGATTTAAGGCACATTTAAGTACTAAAATGAAATTATGAATTGTAATGCAACATGTTCAAGTAGCAAGGATTTGTGATAAGTCTATCAAATAGCAATTACTCTTTACATAAGTATATTTTTTCTGCACTACGTGTCTTTTGACTTTAAGTTATAGGTATAGAAAAGCGGAATTTTAAATCATAATTCTTAAAATTCCGCTTTTCACTTAAATTATTAATTATAATCTTAAAATTATAACATTTCGCATTACCAATTATCTTTGAACATACATATTTATTATAGTTTTCTCTGTGTTGAAGTTTCGAATAAGACTTGGCACAGCAAAAGCACTTTTCATAAAGCTTCTGTAAACAGGAAAAAGTCGTTAAAATTGCGATTTGGAGATTTGCCATTTTTTTTTTGAGATAAAGAGCTTAGTGATTACAAAATTATGTATTCAATTGAAAAGTAAGAAATTAAACACAATTTTTTTAATACAGGTAATAAGCGATCCCGAACACGTACCTACGACATTGGAACCTTCAAAAGAAGAGCGTAGGTACCTACTACCTACCTTTCCTCCGGCCGGCAACACACTCGTGACATCGCGAGTGCTCATGGGCGGCGCTGATCACTTTCCATCAGGTGACGCGTCAGTTCGTTTGCTCCCTCTTATATATTATATGATATAAGAAAAATAACTTAATTAATTAATACATGACGTAATTAAAAAATGTTCTATCTAATTTTCAAGTTCTTATGTGAAATGCTAACGAGGTTATAGCAAGTCGAATAACTAAGTACCAAAAAAAAAATGATGTTTAGTGAAAAGTGGCTTAGTGTCCATGAATCATGAAAGAAAGCTTACGTTTTCCACAGCAACTATTTGTGTTTATATCATAAAAAATAGTATACAATCTAACACATGTATAGTATACAATCTAAGAGATGACCTCTTAACCATCAGTCTTAAATCGTCATAAATAATTAAAAAAAAAACTCTTTTCTAAAATTTCATTAAACGTAATAACTAATGATTGACGTCACGACGCGACGTTTCGTGATCCAACTCCTGAACGGTTGCCCTCTGACCCAGACGTAGATTGGTTTTAAAATCAATCTTAGATAATGTTATTCAGTGTTTATTCACAAAAGCTGTCAAGCCGTCACTGAGGAAGCCCTTGTTTAATGAAATGATTGCGTGGACGGTTGTAAGAAGCTTTTAAATGAAGTCGTGCTTCGAGTGTCGTGATATTTCTACTATGGACCTCAAATTGGCTGTCTCATTACGTGCACTTATTTCGTAAGTTCGTAAGCGAATTGAGAGAAATTACGCTGTAGTTTCGTTGTGTTATTTGTAATTGATACTGTCTTAAACACTGATATAGATTTTTTTTTATACTATGAAGAGGGGAGACAAGCTGGACGCACTCCTGATGGTAAGAGTAACGCCAGCCCATAGCCAATGCAGTGCTACCCGGAACTTTGCTATAAAGCCCAACTCCGGGCAGGGGTGCACTACACCGACGCTCCCCACTTTGAGTTATCAGATGTTAAGACTCATTGACCCAGTAATTTCGCTGGCTACAGTGCACTTCAGACCGGAGCACAGTGACATTTGCACATCACTGTTCATGCGGTAGAATGTCTGGCACTGTGGGGGTACCCACCCAGTCGGTCTCCTGCGAAAGAGACCTACCCCCGGTAAAGTAGTTGCTATTTTTTTCTTCTTATTCATCAATACATCATCAATCAATACATATAATAAAAACGTAACGTGATCACTGTCTGTACATGGAAGATATATGAGAAAAAATATTATAGGAGGCCTTTATTAACGTAATAAAACCCAAAACAATGATTTTTGGAATTTTTGTCTGTTTGTCTGTTTGTTTGTGCACGCTAATCTTTCAATGATATGTGGTAAGCTTAACTTAACATTTAGTCTTTAATTCATGTTAATCGGTTGATAATTAAAAAAGTTATGGCAATTTAAAGAATCACGTTGAACTTTCTGAACGTTTGTTGGCGCGGGTTAGGCATTTTCAAAAATGCTGCCCAAAGTCACTTTTCTACGCGGGCGAAGTCGCGGGCACAGCTAGTGCCATAATAAATATTAAGCTGTTATTCATAGCTCTATGGATTGATGAAAGCCACTTGAAAATTTTTAGTTTGTCCCACATATCGTGGACTTGTTCATGGAGCATGTTCACAGATTTCATAGATCAAAGTTCTATAATATCTATTCTTGAAGTAAACTTAGCTGGTTCGTAGGGCATAGCTGTTTGCGAAGCTAACGTGGCTTTGATCAGAGTGTTTGTCCATTTATGGGATTAGACACAACGTCTCAGGGCTTACGTAACTAATATTATAAATGCATGTGTGTGTAAGCATGTATAGATGTGTGAATGTGGATGTGTGGATATGTGAATGTGTGGATGTGTGAATGTGTGTATATGTGAATGTGTATAGAGCGAGATTTAATGTTGGGTCGATGTTATGTGTATATAATTTACAATTACACGCTTAAACTAATCAATGGATTTTTACGCAGACTATCTAACATAGATTTGAGGCTGTAGAAGGCATAAGGTTTTACAATATTTGATATCTCTCGGAATTAAGAATCTTTGACTTTGATTTTGAGTAAGTGAAGTTAAGTAATGACGAATACTGAAAACCAGTGTTCCTGGTGCAAGCCCAGAATATCACTGAGTAGTCGCCTATTGCCCGGGAATTTTTTAGTTTTTTAAAAAAGGTGTACAATTTTCTTGGTTCGTGATATTTTGTGTTTAAATTAATTCGGGCAATTAATGATTTTTTATTTTTATTTTTAAAGTCAAATTTATTTTTTCAACTAGCCTACACATGGTAACACTTGTATAGACATAGTTTTACAAAACAATTTTGTACCCCAACCATAGTATAGATTTGCTAGAGCGGTATATTTTTAAAGTTCAAACGTTTTAATAGCTTTTTAAGCGAAGGCGATTCTGTGGAAATATTGCAGTGGTGTTTCACTCTGTTTAGATTCAGTTGATACGATGATATTGCTTTATTTACCCACTGTTGGAGAGATGTCGAGTTTCATATGTCGTTTAGAAAAATCAAAGTCAATATACCTTACAACTAGGCTTCATTTAGAAATAGTTTTGAATCGTCATAGTTACAAAACTCTGGAAGTGAGTGCTTTTAAAATAAAAGGTAATTAATGTTAATATTAACATCAACTATTAAATTATGTGAATAATTAATAAGTGAATAATATATTTATCAAAGTTTGAAAGTAGTGTTGCCATTTGATTGAATACCAAATAGTAAAGCAAAGTTGTCGATATCTCCCATGAAGTTGGCAACCCACTAGCTAACTATAAAAGTGGTATATTCAAATGATGTTTTGATTTACATTTGAATGAAATATTCAATATTTATGTTAAAGAAATGCTGTACATACATACATGTAACATACATGTATGTATGTACTGTCTGGTATGCTATGATTATAGAATAAAGATATTTATCGCTTTCGTTGATCTGATCCCACTCACACACACACACACACACACACACACACAACACACACAAACTCACATAGAGTTACACGCACACGAAATAAATATATTTAAAAATAAGTCTGTATGATATTTGTATATGTGTGAGTGTTTCTGTGAGTCTTCTGAAAAAATTTAGAAAATTCTTTTACTATGCGAGGCTCCATTATTTTTAGTGTTATACCCAAAAAATATAAAAAATCTTGTTTAAAATAGTAGTTAAACCGCGGGAAATAACTAGTTTGTCATAAATTGAGCAATAACTATTTGTGTTGACATGCGCAATAATGCTATTCAATACTGTCTATTCATTTCGCGATGTATTGGGCAGTTTTGGCGTCTGTTCACGTAACGCGCGGTAGCGGGCGCGGAGACGGAAGCGAGCTAGGGGCAAGAGTGCTAGATGATGGGAAGAAAACCACCATTCATTTGAAAACTTATATCACCAATATATCTGTTGCCCGTGACTCTAGACCTGCGTTCCAAATTACATTTCAATCGGTTCAGTAGTTTTGGCGTGAAATTGTTACAGATAGACATATATACTTTCACATTTATAATATTAAGCACGAATAAAGGTTATCACTACATACTACATACTACATACTACAAAGTCACTTTCTCTGTCCCTATATCCATATAGCAGCATATAAGCATACCTACATGCTTACATCTTTAAAAGTATACGAAACGAATTCTCATGCGGGTTTTTTAAATAGATAGAGTGATTTAAGAGGAAGGTTTATATGTACAGTACATGCAAAATATAATATCAAAAATATTAATACTCTATCTACTTAAAAAATCGTATGAAAATTGGTAGTGTAGTTTAAAGATTTAGCATACACGGGGGCAGACTTAAGAAAGCGACAAGTTTTATACTATGTAAAGACGATAAGTCGCGACCGCTACCGCGTTACTACATTCTTATAACCA
This sequence comes from Eurema mandarina, assembly GCA_018238005.1. Taxonomy (NCBI): domain Eukaryota; kingdom Metazoa; phylum Arthropoda; class Insecta; order Lepidoptera; family Pieridae; genus Eurema; species Eurema mandarina. The sequence continues at coordinate 1,170 of DWAJ01005260.1, read as the reverse complement.
CAGTCTTCCCGGATTATTGTCCAGGGAATAAGGGATCGGATATTGCGAGATCCCTTTCGTAATCCATTGAATTATTTGGTTCATTGTTTGGTATATTTCTATAGTGCTTCATGTTTCTTTAATAAATTATTTATGTGGATTTAAGAAAGGAGTATATTTTCTCATAATTATAAGATTTCAGTTTATAACTGTGTATTAATTACAATTGTATTGTCTTATTTCTTAAGGAGAAATAATCAGAGTTACTTTCCGGTTCTTCTGTGTTAAAACTGCCTTCCGAACCGGTGGTAAAATATTGTATTGTAATACCATAACGATTTAAAACTGCTACTATATGTAGCCTAGTTGAATAAATATATGTTTGAGTTGATGTGATTTAAGTTTGGTAGGAACCTTGCTTCTCAATTAGCTAATCAAGATATCTCTAGCCAATTAAGCTAACAATGTCTATACGCAATGTGTTTGGATGACTGAATGCATGATCAGATATAGTATGACGTCAATCCAACCTGGCGGGGAAATTATTCTTTGAGGACCTTTTAAAATAAATATTTAGTACAAAATAGGCTAAAACTAAAGGTGGCCCAATGCGAATTTTTCACGCTGTACCTTGAATAGGTACCTTGAACCTTATGCCCTACACCTTATTAAAACGCAGATGAGCGGAAGACAAGTAACTTTATGTAACTTATTAACTAATAGACAATTAATATTATTTTGTTACATAGTGTATAAAGAACACACAGAGTATAAATAACACACCTATCCTTTTTTTCTGCGACACATCGCCGTACTTGAGGGAATCTAATAAAAATAAAATGGAATACGTTTTAGTTATGCAGAAGCAACGCAATGAACAACAGATTTGGCGATTCATTTTTCTATTATAGAAAAAGGTTTTTACTATGAAGGTTTAGGTATGTAAAAACATATATGCATAATATATATTTACAAAGTCAGGCAGGTCTGAATCAGACCTGCCTGACCTGCCGCAGGAGTAGAAAATAATGTGCTTTAAGATACTTGTTTAATCTTTAAGAGTTTATCTTAGGTCATTCTTTAAAGTCAATTATTATTATAATCTGGCATCAATGCCTACTGATAAAACTACATGGTAATGGTAAAAATTAAAATTTTCTTTATTATAAATAAAATACATAGTATGGCTTT
>DWAJ01005259.1:0-11737 GCA_018238005.1 Eurema mandarina | reverse complement strand
TTCAATAAAAAAAGAATTTTTCAATTCGAACCAGTAGTTCCTGAGATTAGCGCGTTCAAACAAACAAACAAACAAACAAACAAACAAACAAACAAACAAACTCTTCAGCTTTATATATTAGTATAGAAGTATAGATATTATTTGCTTGTTATTTAGCTATATAAACTAGCGACCATTTCCGCACGCATATATGATGCATCTATTATACATATAACTTTACTCAATCTTAAAAAAAAACTAGATGAAAATAGGTTGTATAAGTTTTATAGATTTAAGCATACACATGGACAGACAGAAGAAAGCGACTTTATTTTATACTATGTAATGAAATGTTTAGTATAGGTCGCGTCATTTATGTTTAGCGCTGGACGAGAATAGCTGCGCATCGGTAGAATCGCGCTTGTAATTGACGTATTGGTGCGAGAAAGAAAACACGACTGGTACAACCAATCAACGCTCGCGCACCCGACGATCACCCGCTGCGCGGCGCCCTTACCTCGATACCATATTTTTGACTTCTACGCAGGTTTCGTTCAGCGCTAAAGATTCGTGACGCGCTCTTATACAAATATACCGAAATTTTATAGAAGATAAAGTTCGTTAAGTATTATAAGTATATATTTCTCGATATATTTCCTCAGTTAATAACAGAATAGTCTCGTATAGTACGTTCATATCTTAATGCATTTGTTTTATGGTAAGTTTTACGATCACCGTCCCCGCCGTAAGCCAGCCGATACTAAATCATTTTGTTTCGTTTTCTTATTAACTCGGTACTGGGTCTATGTACGTGTGTTAATGTAATTGAATTTTTATATGAGAGGTGTATAGGTTGCATTCCAATAGCCATTTTTATTACGAAAACATTAACTGTTATTAAGTTTTTGTTCTGTAAGCAGTAAAATTGTCTTCGTCAGAACCTTCTTCTTAGTGGTTCTTGGTGGTCTTGAGTAAAAAGACTGCAGCCTACATTCTAATTAAAAAAAGCCTAATTAATTATGTTTTAAATAATAATAAATATTAAAATATATCAAAAATTAATAGTGTGCTTGATATTCTAATTAAAACGTAGGTAATAATATTGACTATTTATTTCTAAAGTTATATAGATAAATTAAAAAAATAAAGAACACGCAACGTCTCAACACGGTACTCAAGAGCCGTCACGTCGAAGTGACGTCACTCGAGCGCCGACGCGTACGACGTAGACGTCAGACGTATTTGCGCGCGCTTTTAGTTGAAAAGCCACAAGAACCAAACTAACGCGAACGATAAATCACACTTTTTCCATTTTCAAACACGTTTTTTTTAACGTTTGAAAATGGAATGTTTGAAAACCACGACGACTACGAAATTGAAATACATAGCTTTGGAATCAAATTGAGTGCCAAGGGTTGTAGGTCTAATCAGAAAAAATAACTTTTGTAATTTACATTTCCACTTTTGGTTTGTCACCACTGAGGTCTTGGTGTTGTTTACAAATATCTTTATTAGATATGTATTTAGATAGGATTATAGGATAGGATATCTTGAAATTCGTTTAAAGATATTTGTAGACGAAATACATGTGTATTAAAGAAAAATATTATGTATTTATACGTAATTTATCCATTATGGTAGAATTAGCCTTAGTCAAGCTGTAGGTATATAAAATCCTTCCTACATAAAAGTTAATAGAAATGATGACTTTATTTATAACAATAAAAATTGACTTATATTGACAGGATGCGGGTACTAGGACTCCCCCATACAATTATTTAAACCCTAAAGTCTAAGCTTGAGTGTAGGAGCACTACAATATGCTTGTTATAACAATGGAAAGGAAATAATTGAATTGGGCGTCGACTTGCAAATAATTCAAAGGATTTCTTAAAAGAATTCTCTTTTTTAACTTAGATTTATTTCCGGAGTTTTTTATGAACATACTATTCGCACTCTGCCGTTTTACTAGCTTTCGTGTATTTAAATGTAACTCTAAGCTTATTTCTCGTATAATATTTTTAACCAAATAGCCACGGGGGCTTTTTCGTGTATTATTTAAAAACGTCTATATCCTATGATACTAACATATAATGTTATCTTACAGTAAAAGAATAGTTTTTAAATTCTTTAAATGATACTTTTCTAGGTGTTTTACTCAATTATTAATTAACATTTCACTAATTTATACTCCCAATAATATAAGTGCACACACACACACACATATAAAAATAACTAAATCGGTAAACCGAGTTACCGATTATTTTCAAAAGGGCCGGTATTCGGTCGACTGTTTAATTTAGTCGCAGTGTAACGCAACTTCCGGGGTCTGGTTTCCTCTTCATCAGGTAAACACTTCACTAATAAATATAACTTCATTTTTTGTTAGCTCTTGGAGCTGTGTATATTTTGGATCACGTTAATAACTTTACAATTTACTTTAATGGATTAGCCGGTATTAGTTAAAACACTTTATAAAAATAAGTTTGATAAAGAAAAATAAATAAATATCAGACCGATAGTATTTGTACGTTAAAACTTTAATGAAACGAAAAAAGTATTCATCTTACTATATTTGTTTTAAATAAGGATTAAAGTCTCCTTAAATTAAAGTACTTATGTGGTGTTGATATTTTTATTAGCTAGATTCTTATTGGAAAATATTCTCGCCAATCGTCTTAAATAGATTATAGATATGCAATAGACTACATGCAAATTGAATTTGTCATATTTTAATATTTAGTTGAAAACCTTAGGTACTGGCACTATTGATGTAAAAAAACGTACCTATTACAAAACAAGGACAACCATATAGTTCCCATTTCATTCATATATAAGTTAAAAGATATTTTCGAACGCAGTTCCTAATTTAAAAATACCGTTAAAATATGAAACACCGGAAGATCTCCGATGAACCAAAGGTGTCGAAACGTAGCAATGTCTGTGTGGAATTAGGCCTAACGATTGATTGACGATTTGACGGATAAAATGGCGGGAAAATCATTTTGTTCGTACACAAATTAAATACGTATCTTTGACGTTTTAAGCAGATTTATCGAATGTAATTTTGTTTTGAAAGTTAGTTCAAAATAATTTTTAATTTAAATTTAAGCTATTCGAAATCTATCCTCTCACATGGATCATATTAAAAACTGTTTTTGTTAAAATAATATTTTCTTAAAGTAATGCGTTTAGTTAAACGGATACTATAATTTTCATTAGTAATGGCCAAAATATGCAGATAATATTTGGAAAGCGTACAAACAATACCCCTAAGATAAGTCGACGTCGAGAATGCCGTGTCAAGGCGAACTGAGGATGTAGATACTAGAACCTTATTAAGGAATTTAATTGACAGTTTACATTATCTTTGAAATTCAAACAATGGCTCTGATAGGTTGAAGCTAGTAATATATCAAACTAAATCCAATTACAAATGTCACTTTTGACATAATGTTTAGTTAAATTTGAGGTTTTTAGTCTGTGTAAATGCGTAAAATTAAATTTGTGTATTATTCTGAATTTTGCGATGTAAAAACACAAAATTTTAGGCGTCTATGCCCCTAAAAAACCCCATTAGCCGTTATCGATGTTATTTGAGGATATAGCCCAAGATTCTTTCTATAGGAAAAAGGATTTTTAAAATTTGGTTCCATTAATTTCACTAACCCACGTCAAACAAACTCACTAACTAAATAACCAACCAATACCATTTGTTTGTGCCATAAAAGGCAATGTGCGATTTCAAATTTGTTTTCACATAAAAAGTAATGACGTCACGTATTTATTTAATTAATAAAATATTTTCCTGAAGCGAATAATAACAAGGTTTCTTGTAATTCGCCAATTGTTCGTTGTTTGAACAAATGTTATTGTTTCGAACGTGAAAACAGCTGAAGTGACAGTTTTAATGTGACTTTAATGGTCACGTTTTGTCGTGTTTGTTTTACACATACCTACAATTTATTCCTTAAATATAAACGTTTTAAATTTTGTTAAACTAGAAATTGAACATATCAGTATTGACACAGGGTCATAGAATTAGTATCTACGTCATAGAACTCGTAGTAGGTAATAGGTTTTAATAAGGGAACAAAACACCAAGGGATTTTTCCTTACGTAATGTAAGAAAAAATCGCGTACGGAAAGTACTGAAAATACTGACTGAATATATAAGTAATGAATTTTTTAAACGTTCTTTGAGTAAACTTAACCAAAAAGTCGAGCGCCAAATTTGAGAAGGGTGGAAATTGAGCGTCATGTGCAAACCCTGTTCTCATTAGGCTAATTTCTCAGAGCTTTTTTCTGTGCTTATTCACGCTCCTTTGAACTTAAAAGCTGATTAGCTAGATCTAAAGACCACACAAGAGACGTAACACATAAACATTCTGTTTTGTTTGAATTAGAAGTGTACTTAATTGCTCATTAAATACGGTTATTAAAATATCTAATTTATTTATATTCTTTGCCAGAAAAACAACAGACTCACCGGCCGGCTAATGATTCCTAGTAGTTCCTTGTCGATATTTAATATACTCGGATGTTTAGTCCCGAATAAATATCGTAAGCGTGAATCAAAATTTCCCGCATTAGGAACATATCCTTTAAAGGGAAATATTTTAGGAATGTTTTATATGTACATATCTAAATAAATTCTATGCTACGGCTATATAATATGAGAATTCAACCTCAAGAAAGTGGAAAGTGTGAAGAATAATTTAAGTTAGGTATGATAGCAATCAATCAGCAGGAGAAATGCATCGGGAGATCAAAGAGTCCGTCAGTCAGTTACGCGAGCTGCGAGCACAAATATTTTAAGATCTGTTAACTCCGATGCATTTGTGGAAGTTTTGTTTGAGATTTTTGTTTCGCTGGTGAATGGAGACTTTTATGTATTACACTTTTCCTTTTTTGAAATGTTAATAATATAATCTTACAAATTATTTTATAGAAGTCAATTTGTTGAAACATAAATATTATCTGGTTCTTACCAGTTACCACTTACTTAAACAAGTGGTTCTACGATTAACTAAACTTAGAATGTAGCTTAACATGTTTGTTTCACGTAAAGCCACGAATCCACGCTGTAAGAACTAACAAAGTGAAGTTTATAAACAAGCGGGCTACAATGGACAAAGCAGACGGAAGTTGCGTGAAGTATAAACTGTTTCGGTCGTTCTCAGAAGCTTGAGCGGCTGTGGGTCGCGTCTAGACGATGTTTATACGTTACTCTGTGCTCGTGTTACCGCCATTTCGAACACCTGGGCTGACGTTTTTATGTTCCAATTTTGAAATTGTGTTTTGACGTAACTTTTTTTTTTAATTTGTTGTAGGTCGAAGGTTGGTTGGAGAGGTTTTATGTTGAAAAATATATTTTTTTTTATTGGAGTATTACCTATTAAATGGGTTGATTTATTATTAACATTATACGTAGCTCCTGTTTTGTAAATACTTCAGTACGATTATACGTATATTTGTTTATAGAAAACGTTATAAAAATATACATGAAAAAAAAAACGATCAACTAAACAATTTGAGGGTTAGGTATGCGTTTATTGCCTTTGATATCGCAATAATCTAACACTGAAAGGCTGGATCTAAATTACTGGGATATTTTGGCCCGTAGCCACTAGCCAGGATATTCTAACCGTTCAAATCGATCGCGTCTGCAGTTAGTTATGAAGGCAGTGCAAGTAAGGCCCTGTCTAGACGCTGCACCCAAACACTAAAGGATGGCAATAACACGTGTTTACTTACTTGGAAAATAATAATTCAATTATAATAATCGGGATATTAATAGGTATCTATTGTTTTTACTACGCACTTTTAATTCTGATTTTAAATGAGAAATTTTAAATCCGCTAAATTATATTTACTTAATGCGTCATGTTTATTTTTAATTTTCAACTAAACGAGTTTCGATGAAGTATTTATTTGTAAGCTTTTTATGTATGAAAAAATGCGTAAGTTTTTTGAAAGTTTACTGCAAATGATGAAGGCCATAGATTAAAGGTATTGTTATTAATTATATGTTATAAAAGAATTACTAAACACTGTGCTTAGCCCTTAAGATACGTCCCATAATATACTCAACACGTAAAATAAAGAAACATACTCGTGAACTTCATATATTACTTAACTATATTTAAGTTCAAAAGTTCGAAGTATGTTAGCTTTAAGTTTTTTACTTTTACTAGGAGCACCATTCACCACTAGTCACATTAAGTTATAGAGTTATATCGGGATAAGTTATTTTCGTGGTTATCTCCGTCTTGCCTAACCCAGGAGCAGTTGTAACATCTCATTGGGGAAGCTATTAATATAATTGTTATTGCGATATTGACTTTCAAAGTCTTGACATTTTTGTTAAGAACATCCTTAATTATGTGCAGGAGAGGCTAATTTGAGCGTATGTAGTATAAATTTTTAACTATAATGTATAACAAAGTTTTATTTAAACTTGGTTAAAGCCAATTATTGTTAGTCTAGATATAATTACATAATATGACTGTTATTCACTTGAAATTCATTCAAAATTCAATATTAATTTAGATTAATAAAGTGTTCGTCAATTGACATTAACATTTAACACTAAAGATTATATTATGATTACATCTTTGATTACTACTGAAATGACATTCAAGCGCTTTATTACGACACTTGCCAGGACGATACTGATTTCTAATTTCTCTCACCAAAAGTTACCATTAAAAACATAATTTAAATAAAGAATTTTAAAGTTCGGTGTTTTAAAAATCTTTATCTACTAGTGTGTATAGATAAAAAACTTCAGCCTTATATAAAATTCCATTTCTGTTTCATACTTCAAGATATGAGGTAACCTTGTTCTATCTTAACTAGAACTTTAAGCTTACCCTGGCTTTAAATATAATATGTTACCCCTGTAGAGCTCTAGTCCAGTCCTTAGAAGTACGTCAAGCACAAGAGCCGTGGGAACGCCACTTGACGGTTTCACTGATTTAAACCTCACTCACTCATTAAAATATTTATGTATGAGAAACTTTTTTTTTAATGTTCATGAGTTCGTAAGTTGACACTGATTTGTAGCTTAGTTGTTTTACTCTTAATGCTTCAATACTGACAGGCATATCAAGTTTAAGCACGACTTAAATTTATTTATTTATTTACTTGTGTTTTTGGGAGAAGGACACCTGATTATAAGCATATATTTAACTACTATTATAAATACCTTTAGGATAATCCACCATTGGTATTATATGAAACAAAATTGTTAACATTTTAGTTTCCCGTCTTAGATATTGTTTAAATTAAGGAAAAATAATTATTATCTCATGTAAATCGGCCTTAGGAATGCTATATACAGTCAAGTCATAATAGTAGTTTTACAAAAGCCCCAAAAGGAACTTTTAAATGTTCTGTTATGAACAAATTGTAACATTTTAAATGCTTAAATTTTAACTGTACCAGATGTTGATTAGAAATTTCACTTGTCTATAGAGTTTTTGTTATGACTGATACATATTCATACAGAGTGAATTTCATTATTTATATAATTTTTTTAATGATCTTTTCTTTCTTGAAAATTTACGTTACAAATAATCTTTTTATTCTAAGGACCTATTATATTTTAGGATTGATCGATGTAATGATTCCGTTTTACAGTCGATTGTAAATACACAACAAAGTTACTTTCTTCTGTCTGTCCCTATGTAGTATGTATGCTTGAAACTATAAAACTACTTAATCGTTTTTCATGCGGCTTTATTAAATATAGTAGACTGAATCAAGGTTTATAGGTAAGTATAAAACATGCATAATGTACACGTGCGAAGCCGGGACTGGTCGCTAGTTATAAAAAGAATATGTTATGTTTTCAGTTTTATTCCCAGATAGTACTATTCGTTAAGTCAAGCTAATTTTTAAACAAATACACTGTAATATCTATTACAAGTTTTAACCACCTTTAAAAATGAATGAAACCGTATCGGTTTGCAAATAGCAATAAATAATCTAATAGGGGACTTTCACACCGCATTGTGAGTATTATCGATTGCCCGGCGTTGCTCGCGCGAGACAGGGACGGCACGACGGGGGAGTGAGCGAGAGGGACTGAACACAGATTGATTCACGGATGCTGGGATGGGATTATGCGTGTTTTAGACTATTTATGTTTTTACGTTATAGTTCTATATTTTCAATTTTAGCTTTGTTTAATATTAAAACGAAAAATAGCTATATTACAATTATATATAGCTATATATTGTTTCGAAAACCGATTAATATGACAATTTAAATATGTATAAAATTCTACAATGATTTTTTAAACACTTTGAATTCAGTATAATTGTAACTATAAGAAGTCTCAAATGAAAATAATTTTTATTCTTACAAATTCCTAAACGTTTGAATTTTAACTTTTTCTGTTTCTTGTAGAATATCAATTTTGAAACGAGTCATACATAAACGTCATTTATTTATTTATTTTATTTTATTTTATAAACAACAAAATATGAATATTAAACATTCTTGTATATTGTTACATTTTCTTTAAATTATTTATGTATATAGATATTTAGCCCGGCATACTAAAATACTGTACTATAGGATCTAGCATTCCAACTTATACGTAGCTCAATTTAATGAATATAGACATCAACTACGTTGGAACTGCAGACTGATAAATGATAACGCCTGCATCTGCACTGACTATTACAACAGATATTGATCTTGACCTTTCTCGCATAGCGCTCTCCCGTAGCTCGCGAGCCCGGCTGGAGTCTGACAGACAGTGTGTACGAGGCCCCGCGCGGTGACCGTCGTGTGTGAACTGACCTTTATTATAAGTTCGATACTGTGATATAAGTGGCTTGCTTAAGGATATAAATAAGGTATTTTTATTTCGTATATTTTTTATAAAATTTCGTTGTTGAATTTAATTAAGGTAGGAAGTTTTTTTTTTATTTGTTCTTATTGGATTTTAATTTTGTTTTCACGTGAATTGTGGACTGTGAAAGGCATTTTTAGTTTTTGTTGCATTTAAATATGTATTTACCTTAAGGTTTAATGGTGAGTGTCTTAAGTTTTTGCTAAGAATTTAAATTATTAATACGTAAATCTTTCTCGTGAATGTTATTTCCTTATTATAAACGGTCATTGTTTTTATTTAAGAATAATTTAATATTTGTTGAAATCGTCATTGTACATTTCTTGTAATTATTTTTTTTATTTTAAAATTGGCGGTAAAAAGAAAAAACTACGTCAACTAGTCGCGTCATAAATTGATATTTGATTGAATGCCTATAAAATTCTAATCAATTGGCCATTAACGTGGTTTTTTGACTTAATTGGTGAATCAATTATATCATATATAGAATGATATGACTAATTGTATTAGAGACCCGGTTTTTAATTAATTTTATCACGGGAAATATTATCAAGTTAAACGTGGATGGAATAGAAAATTAAAAAGTAAATGAGATTTTTTTTAATTTTGTAATATAGTCATACTTATTAATATTATAATACAAAGTATGTAAATTTAGTGAGATTGTGTTGTTGTATGAGTTGATTTCTTGATGATCTATCCGTTGATCCAATTTTAAACGTTATTTTACTAAAAATAAGCCACAATTTGCTCGTATGTATATTATACATATTATATTATGATGAATCTGAAAATATTGTATATATACTTTTGCTTGATAAAGTCAAAGTGAAATATATCTTTATCAAAACTAGGCTACATATAGTAGTCACCAGTCATAGTATGAAAACTTTATATACTCCATGGAAGATTTTTTAAAAGACAAAATGACAATTCTAAACACCAGCGTTAAAACTATCGTTTTTTCATTATGATAAATATTTAACATGCCTATAAATATATTAATAAAGTACTAAATAATAAGCAAAGTCACTGTAATATATTAATTCTGTCTGTCAGTGCGTCTCGCACGTCGTTAAGGCCGGATGGGAAGCCATAGAAATAGAATAGTTTATTTTGTGTACCTCAGTCGATAGTTAACTGCACATGTATGGTGCAACCGTGCATTACAGATACCGTAAACATTCCCTTATATGTTAAACTAGCGACCTCCCCGGCTTCGTTCGCTTATATTATGCTTGTACATGTATATATAAAACCTTTCTCTTGAATCACTCTATCTATTAATAATTGTTATACTATTTTTACAAAAGCATTAAATGAAAGATAAGGTCCCGTAAATATTTAAAACAATTTTTGATATCAATAGCGATTTTTACAAGTATGTAGATAGTTTATAATTGAACGTCGATAGGGTAAATGTTAAATACAATTAACTCCGGGCCCAGAGGTATTTTTCACAAAATAAGGTAAATAATGTTAGTAAGAGTAGTACTTCAAATAAAGGTTTTAAGAGAATTATTTTCACCGTAAACTCACTCATGATGTAATTCTAATTATTACGCACACAAATATTGTGTTAGTCCAGATAACAGTATGACGGCAAAATAAACGGAATAAACCGATTTTCTCCACTGATAAGCGTTATCAAACGTACCTGCTTCTCGATAACAAGCTCTTAGCGCAAAACCTTGGTCGGGATGCAAAAACTTCTATACATATGAAACTAGTTATGTTTAGCTATTTCACCATAGAATCATAACACTTAGAGCCACAATATGACTACGCAAAGTGAAGCCATTTCAAAGTAGACAATTTTGTCTACATACATAGAACGCCACAGTATATCATTTAAAATATCGTTTTGTTACTAGCTGACCCGTGCCCACTTGGTTAGACATAATGCTAATAATCATTTTTGATCTTTGGGTTTTTTACATAGCCTATGACACTCAGCAAAAATGTGGCCTTCTATTGGTGAAAGAATTTCTAAAATCGGTTCCGTAGATCTCGAGATTGCCCCTTACAATTTAACAAACACACAAACTATTAGTATAGATAGGTAGTAGGTACATTGATAATAAGACTATTCAACAACTTCTCTACTCGGGGAAATCCACCGAGCGAAGCTAGTAATACTAATAAAACAATATTTCTATTGTTAATAGAAATAATGCGTTCATTCATTCTCAGTTTAAAAATAGAGCCCAAAAACTGCTGCCTCAAAATACATACAAAACGTGATTATATCGTCAACAATTCGACTTTAAATAACCATTTGTTGTGTCTAGGAACTATTGTTTTCAAATACTTGGTATTAAAATAACTAAAACATAAACGTGTTGTAACGGCAATGTTCAACGTAAAATATACAACCTATTACACCCAACTATTTACTTAGAAAATAAACCACCTTAGTTTAATACTTGAACTGTTTTTGAAATTGCAAACGAATACAGTTACGGTGAAATGTTTTTTTGCAGAGAAGTAAAGGCAGCATAGCTTACGATGGTTTTAGCATTAATTAATTTTGATCCGATTCATTTAACAACTTGTTATAAAAATGTAATTGAAAAAATCTTCCCATTAGTCCAATAAACTTACTCAGGGAAAGTATTCTAAAAGCTAAACAATCCAAATTTTCATGCAATTCAGTCATATTAAGCCTTATAGATTTCTTTTAAAGTTAAGAAGTACCCTCTTTTAAATCTGCATTCTTCTAGAATAGTCGTGTGTTAATTCAATGTCCAATCAACACAAAATACAATTTGTAATTTACATTTGTATTTTTCTGGGGTCTGGGTGTTGCTATGTATTGTATGTATGTATTTACAAAAGAAAAGTAATGTATATGTAATTTATTCCGTTATCTAGTTGCCATAACACAAGCTT
>DWAJ01005258.1:0-11737 GCA_018238005.1 Eurema mandarina | reverse complement strand
CGTTCAAACAAACAAACAAACAAACAAACTCTTCAGCTTTATATATTAGTATAGAAGTATAGATATAATCCTTCTTCTTCAATCACTCTATCTATTAAAAAAAATAGCATCAAAATTTAATCCTTACTTTTAAAGATTTTAAGCATATAGGGGCCCAGACAGAAAGCGAATTTGTTTTATACTGAAAAATTGGGAGCGTTAACAGCGTGGGAGCCGACTAAGAGAGCGTTTGTAGATATAATTGAAGTGGTTGCAGCGGCCTGTAGTATAAACATATTCGACTTGATTATTATATAACACGTTTTTATTGCAGTAACAGTTGAATTCCGCTGATGCTAAACGTCAACATCCACATGTGATCAGCTGCAAAGCTTAGTGCCTCACTACTGCGTAGCCAAGCTTTAAGCTTTAAGAACGATTATCCACACACTAAGCAGATTTAAATTTCAAATGATTTTTTCAGAATGGGAATCGTATACACAATCCGATACTGTAATGTAGATTGTAGGAGATTGGACAGTATCGAGACTATCGAAAACAAAGACAAGTAGTCAAGTGTAGTATTTAATTGACGTATAGACTAATGCCGGAACACTGAAACGCAACTTAAATTTAAGTACAACTTAAAATTACAAATTAAAACGAAATTACGAGTCTTAAGGCGTGCTTAAATTTAATTTACGTATGAGTATTTGGCCGTAAGTCCATGTTACCAAAAGTGTTAAACTGCCGATTCTTATTATGTACTCGAAGCCACACGTGCGATGCGTAATTGATTACATGAGTTTACATTATCGGAATATAAAGTGTCAGTTATTAAACCTTAGTCACTATACACCTTCACACCACTTATTTAATTTAAAATCATTAATGTAATCGCTTTCTTCTATCTGTAGCTGTGTATGCTTAAATCTTAAAGACAACGTAATCGATTTTCATATGATTTTTTTTATCAGATAGTGATTGAAGAAGGTTTGTGTATAATACATGCTTAAAAGTGGACAAAACCAAATGGTGTGGCTATTCTTAATATATAAATTAATCGCCAAATGTATTGCTAAGTGATTAACTTGGTAACAGCTGGGCCGATTTCAACAATTATTTTTTTGAATATTTTTTGAAGTACGAGAATGGTTCTTAAAGGGAGACAAAGGGGAATGTGGAAAGTAGGTATAATGTTACAGGTATCATAGGTACATGAATAACGTCACATTGGGCCAGCTAGGAATACACTAAAAGATCGATAAAACTAAGTAAATATTTTAAGGGGGTTCGATATTTGTCTGTGTGAAAGCACGCGTTGCTGATTGCCACAACCAAATATCGACCTGCAAACTTATTTTATCTACACACATCTAGACATTGGCAAAATTACAGTAACGCAGCACTGCCATTTAATCAAGAAGAAGAATATTTTAAGTAAATCTAAAGAATTATGAGCTTGAATAAAAACAAAATCGAACATTTAGTCCAATTCTAACAATTATATTTATGAGTTTGCCAAATAAGTCTTAAAGCTGAATGTTGGTATAATACAATTTGAAAATATGTAATAACGTACAATTTAACAATTTTAAGAAAACTTGGACGAGAAAGCCTTGTATAATACATATAAATAAATTAACCAACTTTCATTTAGTTTTTGCTCTACACCCGCAACGATAACCTTGTACATAATTTTTGAATAATCATACTTTTACTCATAGAATAACAACATCTAGAGTCGCAATATGATCACGCAAAATGAATTCACCATTTCAAAGTAGACAGTTTTGTCTACTTACATAGAACGCCCCACATCAAAATTCGTATGTTTCGTAATTTTAATTTTTAAACATTTATATGGTACATCTCGTATGAGAGCAACATTATCAATGGGCTTGGCTCTTTGATTATAAAAAAATTACCTTTATAGATGTATATATACAGTTATGTCTTGAATTACGGCGAACCGATTAGACTATGTCTATGCGTTATACGTCTATCGGCCAAATACTCGTACGCAAATTAAATTTAAGCACGCCTTAAGTCTCGTGATTTTGACAGAATTGTATGACGAATTGTCAAATCGGCCCGGTTTAGGTTGTACTTATATTTATATTGCGTTTCAGTATATTTGGATATGCTTTTACTTAAGACGGTGAAGGTTTTAAAATCAGGCGTTGATCTCGAGTTAATCGCGAGAGTATTAATAGATAGATTTTTCTACGATTATCTCGCCGTGTGTGGGATATTTGTATACAGTAGATACCCGCGTAGTTCCGTTTTTAACCTACCTGTGGGAGAATGCTGTATTTGAATGTTATTGGGTTGTTACTGCTTATATCGTATATTTTTAGGGAGTTCATTTATAGAGTATAGGTGCCTCCTGCGTTTCTTAATGTTGTTTTTTGGTTTAACATGTAACATAGCATATGGTACTCACGAATAATGTATCTGTATCATTACATAGTATAAAACAATATTGCTTTCTCTGTCCCTACATCCCTATGTAAGCTTAAATCTTAAAACTACGCAACCAATTCTCATGCGAGTTTTTTTAAAGGTAGAGTAATCCAAGAGAAAGGTTTATACTTTATATGAAATGAAATGAAATGAAAAATATTTATTTCGGAGTAAATTTGAAAAACAAATACCTTCAGAAAGTCTACATAACGTATGCGAGCGAAGCCGGGGGAGTTCATTAAATCCTGAGATTAACACATAATAGTGTCGCAAATTCACATTTACTCATACTCTATTTGTCTTGCATATCATCTTTCTATGTACAAAAATATTAATCTTTATTTACTCATTGTCACGAACAACCAACTATAAAAGTTAATGAACGTTTAATTCACTGAATCAAATGCAACAATCAGGATTTTTTTTATGTAAGCTCACGCGTCACCTGATGTTAAGTAATCAAAGCCGCCCTTAAAGCGACAACGCTACTCGCGTTGTCGTAAGTGTGTTGCCGGCCTTTTAAGAAAAAGTTTCTCATTTTTTAAAGAATTCTAACTGATGATGATTATAACTGATGATATATCCAACTATTTGTCTTAACTCAATGACAGTTTTCTTTGAGAGAAGCATCAAGCCTACGTCTCGTCTTAACTACATGACTATACTTAAAAACAAGAACATTATTATGTGAAACTTACCAATGGCATTGGAGTTTTCTGTACAGGAGGCTCGGGAGGCGGCCCTCTTACTTTGACCTCACTCGGTTGTCTTCTCACTACATGTCTTGTTGGAGGAGGATCTCTTGGTAATTCTCTAGAATCTCTAGAATCCCTAGGTGATTCTCGAGACGCGAGAGCTTCTGATAGAGCAGCAACCAGGTTGCCGCCAGAGGACCCAAACGATCTGGACTTCTCTGGAGACTTGGGTTGGTGGAATCGGGGTGATGAACTCCCGCTGTCCGCTTTGACTTGTCCATTTGGTGTTGTGCCTAGAAAGGAAACTTATTTTAGACTCGAATATGAATAAAGTACTAATTTAGGTTGATGTGGGTACAATCAAATAATTATATAAAATATTTAGTCAACAATAAACTATATTTAGGTAAATTGGCAATCGGACATATTTTAATTTTTTTAAGAAACATCAAATATTGGAACAAATTTAATTTAAAAAAAAAATAGAATAAACATGTTTAACAGTGAAGTGATAGCACAAACTTTGTATATTTTGTCCGAATAAAAGGCTTTATTATTATGAAATGTATAAGTATAATGTCTACAGCATTTTAAAAACCATAATAAATAAATAAATAAGTTGTATTATATAATATCTTGCAGGAATCAACTTCTGAGTAAAATTGTGTGTATCTTATTATCTTCTACTTTTTGATTTTGGAAATATTTTTGTAATTAATCATTTTTATCATCTCATAAATATACTAATTACTTGATGACTTATCAGAAATTTTTTATTCATTAATAACAACTTATGCTGGATAATTAAGAAAATATTGTACTATTTTACTATGCCATAGATTTTGATGTACATTCTTTATTCACAGTGATTTAAGACATAATATATTAATAATAGTAATATAGAATTTGTTGATAGTGTCATAATATTAATAATGTAAATTTTATTGTACAGATCTATGAAATCTAAAATAAATTATTTTTTATAGATATTTCTTTTATTTAATATGTATTCCAATCCGGGATAGTTCACCCGTTATATTAAACTGGTTTATCCTATCTTTATATAGACACTGTATCTTTTGCATATGAACTTTTATATAGAAAACCTTTATCAAATATGATTAAAAGATAAAATAACATATTACCATATACATAGTAGTTACAGATAATGTTTTCATTGCTCATTCAAGTAAATAAAAATATGAATAATCTTTGTTTATTTATTTTGACAAAATTTTTGCTCTCTATACTTGTATGCTTAATTTGATATTATGCCTGCTATGAGCTGTGTTACTTTGATGGTATTCAAGATTGTCTGAACACCAAATTGTTGTGGAAGACTTCTTAAACTCCTAAGCTATCACAGTATTTCTTATTCATTAAAATAGGTAATGTTTGTACTTCTACAAACTTCAAAAGATATACAATCTCTTGAAAAAAAATATTAAGACAAGGAATGAATTCCAAATAATCCTTAACAAAGCCCTTAATTGAATCATTATAAATGGAAAGCATTTCAATAAATTATTTGTTATCAACAGATAACCACAATCTCATGTTGATAAAGCTTTGCTTATCTTATATTTAAATCGCAAAAATAGACCCGTATATTTTACACAATAAGACTTAATTTTGAATTTAAGTTATTATATTTCAGAAGCCTTGATATGATATTAATTTTCTTAGTATTATTTTTTTCTGTGCTTTAATAAGTTGACGTACTTCCAATAATTGGTCCTTTTCCAGTAGGCCTTAACTTTGGCATTCCCCCGGCGAATAATCCTCCAAGAGCCGGCATAGCACCGCCATTCGGCATACCACCTCCTCTGACTCCATTTCCAACTGGAGCAGCACTACTGGGTGTGTTTGCAGCTTTGCCAGGAATATAAGGTCCACTTTTATCAACTGTGACAGTTTTTTTCAATTTCGCTCCCTGCCGTATCGAACTCAGTAAAGCACTACGATCGTCCGGGCCTTTAGAGCTTCCAAAAAGTGCAGGAGGTGGCCCCGGAGGTGGCGGGGGCCCTGGTGGAGGCGGTGGTCGAGGTGCCATCGTAAATCTTCACTGAACCCACACTTCCATCAAGTTTATTTACGTAGAGGTTTACAACTCGCGGACACAACACGACTGTACACCCACGACGCCACACAGTGAAACACTTAACCGCATATGCGTCAATCCACACTTATCCATGCTAATTTACATAAAATACAGAAGAGCCTTGCCCCAAAACTTTAATCATTGTAGGAAGTACGTAGGCACAAGAAACAGTTTTCAACTGCTATCACCTCATATTCGGGCGATAAAATCGTTTATCTATATTGCCACTAACTATTTTATAGTATATCGTAATTACTAAAATAGGCCTAGTGAATACAGAGGCAAAGAAAAGTTAAGACTTATCTCAAAAGCGAATGAACATTAAATAAAATTCGTCAAATTCACAATTTGCAATATGGCTGACTACAGCTGTCATTGCTATCATTGCTATTGTTAAAAATTTAAAAAAATAGTAGAAATAATTATCTACCACTACAGTTGTAATCGGATAATTATTTATAATCTACATTTATAAAAGTTGCTATTTTAGCCTGAAATACACAGTATATAAACAACAAAAAAAAACACTTAATTGATAAAAAGAACCTTGATTATACACGTATTTTTGATTGAATGAATATTAGAAAAATATTTAAAAACAATACGACCTTTTTATTGTACTTCAATTTTCATAATACCATAAGGAAATAATAAAACAAGGTTCATAAAAAATAAACAATCACTTCAAAGAACATAAAAAGACACATTCTGTGTTTAAATGAAAAGAATATTCGTAAAGTTTAGTGTGTAGAACTAACAGCAGCCGAATCTAAATCATCAGGACGCATTGAATTATATTTATAAAGATTTGAATCATAGCTAGCTTCACTTCCACCTTTCACTTGTAGCATTGAAGCCGCTTCTTTTGCAGCTCGTTCAAATTCTGCACGTTCTTCGGCCATTCTTATTTCTCTTTCTACATCCAATTCTTCCTTTTCTCTTGCTCGCTTATCTCTTGTTTCTATGTTTTCTCTATATTTCAAAAGCCTTGCTGATAAATATTTAATAGGATCTGCAGGTTGATGCAAAATGACATCAGCTATGCATTCCCGCAATGCTTTGCCAACATTTAATCTCAAATATTTATAGTCCTCAGTTATATTTGCGTCACCAGGACACAAATCAAATATATCTAGATGACTTCGGATGCGGACTAAATTTCCAAAACCATCGTTTTCGTATTCACTCACTGTGTCTTCGTCACGGTAAACATGTTTCCCATCACTGTTAATATAATATCTACCATAGTTATCATAGTAGTAAACGACACCGTCTCGTTCTTCTTTAATTTTTAGCAAAATGCCTGTGCTATCCATCATATACTCACTGGCAGTTGCATGGGCTTTATAAACTCTTTGTCTGGTTTTCGGATCAATAAAATATCTTCCACATTCATCATAGAAGAAAACATGATCAGCATCATCACTTAGTGGCACAAGTTCTCCTCGTTCATTTGGTTGATAGAGAATCTCTTCTTCCGGTAGCTTGTAAATTTTTCGGCTATGTTGATCAATATAATAGGTGCCTAGTTCATCCGTATATTCTTCTTTGATATCAGCTGCACTCAAAATGGATATAATAGACTTATGACTACGCTCACCAAATACGGCGATATCCCATAAATAGCATAGTTCAGTAACCAAGTGTTCTCGATCATCAGCTTGCAGTTCATGATTAAAAATTCTAAACTGATAAAAATCTTCACACACGCATAATTCATCGTCAGTGACCGATTCTAAATGAACATCAGTAAGTTGTTGTAAATTTTTCAGTGTGGTTTTTAAGGTTTCAAGCTCGCTTAGTCGATTCTCTAGGTAATCTTTTTTATGAACTAACGCCATTCTGGCAGCGGAAGTAGGTTCTGCTTCGAGACGTTGAATACGGTCTTCTAACACGTATATTTTCTCGTAAACCTTGCTTATTTCAAGATCATGGGATGCAGTACAACGAATCATTGCACCTAGCTCTTTACCTTTCTCCCGTAGGGTTTCCAACATCTTTTGTGCGTTTGGAGTATTTGACATATGCATATCGCCTATTATTTGCTGTAATGTTTTGGTTAAATCACCGCTAAGGTGCGGTACATTCACATTAATATATCTACTTATGTCGATAGCTAATTCATCAGTTATCTTGTCAATCCAATTCAGCAATTCTTCAATTGCACTTGCCACTTTCACTTTAAATTCTTCGTCCCCAGAGAAATTCCTGAAGCATTTTAGTTTCTCCAGTAAAACTTTTGTTATTTCTTTATGCATTTCTTCAACAATTTCCATATCAGATATCAAGTCTGCCTGCAACTCATTTGACAAACCTGGTTTATATTTGTTCATATATTTTTGATAGTAGTTAAGTCGATAGCCCATAGCATCTATTGTATAACTTATACTTTGATAAACTTCCTCTCGAGAAAGATCATTCAAGCGTTTTGTAAAATTTTCTATTTCATTAACAAAGTGAAGCCAATTTAAATGGAAGTCAACAATGATGTCAATAATTTTTGATTTTGTATCACCTTGCAGCGCTGTACGCATTGCGCACATCGTATTAAAGATGTTATCGGAATAATCAGTTTTTGTCAGAAAAATCACAGGAGTCTCATAAAACTGTTTCAACATTTTTGATATATCAAAAAGAAAGCTATCACAACCATCTTTGTCGATTATAAGTTTAAGTGAACGTTGTGCAGACATTTTTTAATCTAACAAGTTATTATTTTAATAATATGAAGACTTCAAAAAAACTTTTATTAATTTGTATTTTCGATTATAAGATTTTCAATTATTTCAATATTTGTAGAAGTTGACAGTTCTGATATCAATGACATTTATATATTTTATATTCCTTATTTATTTGTTTGTAGGTATTTACTATTAAATCTAATTAGTTTATTTTAAAGGCTGGCTGTTTTTTCCAGGTTTTTTTAATTTATTGTGTACAATTTTTTGATGCTTAAGAATTTACTCTACCAATTTTATAGTAGAAAATGTAAATTATAGACGTTTGTGATGGCAACTTTGTACGCGTCTACGTTTTGTTTCCAAAAAGGTCGTCGATGACTTTGCGATTATACAAAATTACAAAGAAAAAGTGTAACTGTTGTTGTGTCATTGTATAAATACGTTTTTAGTGATAAATATACACATTATGGCCGGTGCAATGTTGTTTGAGAGGTCACGCGTCTCCTCATCGAACAGAGACGAAGACGTTCGCATGACCGACAAAATGGTTAGCACAGGTGAGGTGCCCGAAGATGACGAAGAAAACATAAGAGCCAAGGAGCAAGGCATCCTGAATCTCGGCGAGAAGTATAAAAAGGAGGGCAAAGCGAAGGAATTGGCGGAGCTGATTAAGGCGACGAGGCCTTTCTTGAGCTTGATAAGCAAGGCAAAAGCAGCGAAATTGGTGCGTTCATTGGTCGATTTCTTTTTGGACTTGGAAGCTGGTATCGGCATTGAAGTGCAGCTGTGCAAGGAATGTATAGAATGGGCGAAAGAAGAACGCCGCACCTTCCTCCGACAGTCTCTGGAAGCGAGGCTGATCGCTCTATACTTCGACACTGGTATGTACACGGATGCTTTAGACCTTGCCACAGCTTTATTGAAGGAACTCAAAAAGTTAGATGACAAAAATTTGCTTGTCGAAGTCCTACTCCTGGAGAGTAAAACCTATCATGCACTAAGTAATTTGCCAAAAGCCCGTGCGTCATTGACATCAGCTAGAACGACTGCAAATGCTATCTATTGCCCACCAAAAATGCAAGCGGCACTTGATTTACAGTCTGGCATTCTTCATGCTGCTGATGAAAGGGATTTCAAAACTGCTTACTCATACTTCTATGAAGCATTTGAAGGTTATGACGGTGCAGATAGTCCTAAAGCCTTAACAGGGTTAAAATATATGTTGTTGTCGAAAATTATGCTGAATCAGGCTGAGGAAGTAGCAACAGTGTGTGGCAGTAAAGCTGCTCTGAAATATGCCGGTAAGGAATTGGAAGCTATGCGGGCCGTTGCAACCGCCTCACATAAGAGATCCCTTGCCGACTTCCAGGCTGCCTTAAAGACTTATAAACCCGAATTAGAAGAAGATGCAGTTGTACGCGCTCATCTTGGGGCTCTGTATGATACTATGTTGGAACAAAATTTATGTCGTATTGTAGAGCCTTATATGCGGGTTCAAGTCGATCATGTTGCCCGTTGTATCCGTCTACCAGTTGTTCAAGTAGAGAAAAAATTATCCCAAATGATCCTCGATAAAAAACTAAATGGAATTCTCGATCAAGGTGAAGGTGTATTGATTGTGTTTGATGAGTCGCCCCTGGAGAAAACTTACGAAACTGTCTTGGAAACCATCCACCATATGAGCAAAGTTGTGGACACCTTATATCAGAAAGCAAAGAAACTATCATAGACTCATGTACATTGTTGTAGAATTAAAGGTTTAAATATATCAAATTAGCAACCTTAAATTTTCAGTTAAAAAATTTGTAAATGCCACTTTTTGTAACATGCTACTTAATTGGGATAAAGTTAAAATAACTAATAATAACAGAGAAATATAGCAATAATGAGCCTCAAATATTAACAATTTAAATGGATGTTACTCGACTTCAATATCAATTACTAATCTTTTATTTGATTACATTCTTTGTTTACCTTAAGCTAGTGAAAAATTATAATATTCTGTTTTAATCGAGAATAAACTGTGTTCTCCAAATGTTGTTTTAATGTCCACCCACAATGTTACGTTGTAAGACTTATTTTTAGATTCAATGAAGTTGCATATAACATGTATTCAAATTAGTGTTGACTCAATTTCTATGTACTAAATACTTAATAAGTTATCTTCAAATAAAAAGTATTGTTTGTAAATTGAGTTTATTATTTTATGGAAAGTAATCCAGCAACATTTATAATTCAAGGGTGCGGAGAGGTCTAGTTTATAAAACATAAAAATATATTTCTTATTCATTCGTCTTTCCTGAGCATTGGATTTAAATCTTCAGAATTTAAGTTATAAATAGACTGGCAGCTGCTCAAAGATTACATTTAAGGTCTCAGTAAGGATATTATTGCAGCCATCGAAAAGTTGTTGACCACATTGGCCAAATATGGCTGCATTAGTTTGCTTATGTTAGATAATGAGTGTTAGTTTTCCTTTTATGTGTTCATGTTATAATGTTATCTTAAGTAACAGATCTGTAAATTCATTAAGCAAGTCATGCATGTTTACATAGGTATTTTATTTTAGTTCAATTTTCAGAAAGAGTATAATAATCATACTAGTGGATTTATTTAAAAGGACATAATAAAAAGTAGTAACAATGTTAATCCTGTAAAAATTATACCCTAAATTGTAGTTAACATCTCAGAAATCATAACAGAGAATAATCTTCTGTAGGTTAACTAATAACTAATTTAGTACTTTTAATAAAAACAATCTAGAAAGTACTAGAAAAGTTAACCTAACCAATGTCAAAAAAACCGACAAAGGTTCATGAACTTACTCTTTATTTCTCAATCGAATATGATTTTAAGTGACGTTTTTATGTAAATATGTAAATTGTAAAAAGCGCCATCTACTTTAACTATTTTAGGTATCTGTAAATTTGAATACCACATTTCAGATCATCTTATTGTGAATACACTAGATGGCGTTGAGATTAATTACACATAAAAAGGAACTGTAGGCTCAGTGATTTTGCGAACATTTACCTACCCAAAACGATAATATAATAATGATTAATAACAAAAATACAGATCTAATAGATATTTGAAATAAAAGAAATAGCGACGATACGATTTTTAACGCTATTAAATGTTACAATTATTATGAAATATATTATGTATCATGGAGTAGTAGGTATAGCAATAGCAAGCATAAATAATTATAGTTATTTCTGAGTAGTGAAACCCGCTAACAAGTTATTAATAGCTTACTTAACCCTTTCTTTAGAGTTTTGGCTAGCAAAGTGACACTTATTGTTATAAGGTTGCCGATTACTATTTAAGTGTTCTTCAAGAAAAAAATCGGGATGGCTAATAAAAATCAAACTTCAGTTATAATTATATTTACATCGTTGTTTATCTTACGATAGTATCACATATTCGGGTTTAATCTTTAAACATAACATGGAATAATTAAACATTATTTTATTTTGATATAATTTTATGGTGCAATACTGAATACATATAGTATTTTACATTAGACCGTTTTTTAAACTTGAATTCCATTGATTTCCTAAGAATATTAAAAAAAAAACAAGCTGGAATCTAGATTCTAGGATAACATTCTTTCTTTCTTATATATTATGGCATTAGCGTTTAGCTTTTTGCCAATGTCAAGTAAAATCGTCATCAAGTCGTCTTAAGTAGAGTCAGTCAGTCGTTTCGTTCTGCCCTTCGTAAAGTGATAGTGAGCTTTACGAAGAACCTAGACGAATCTTGGAGCAATCGGAACGGCGCTACTAAGCGCTCTCAAATGAATTCTTCATTTC